>LPNX011094250.1:206745-233455 GCA_001517045.1 Pseudotsuga menziesii
ACGATGAAGATGATGAAGATGAAGATGAAGATGATGATGAGGTCAACGATGATGAAGATTTTGATCTTGATGATGATGATGATGATGATGAAGATGGTGATGTTGTTGTTGTTGTTGATGATGATGATGATAATGACGATGATGATGATGGTGGTGGTGGTGGTGACGACAATGAAGACTATGACATTGATGGTGATGACGATTGATGACGATGATGATGATGATGATGACGATGATGAAGATGATGATGGTGATGATGGTGATGATGATGATCTTGATGGTGATGGTGATGGTGATGATGGTGATGATGATGAAGATGAAGATGATGATGATGAAGATGACGATGATGATGATGTTCATGATGAAGATGATCATGATGATGATGAAGATGGTGATTATGAATATGGTGATGATGATGATGATGATGATGACGACAATGAATACGATGACATTGATGGTGCCGACGATGAAGATAACGATGATGATGAGGATGAGGATGAGGATGATGATGACGACAATGATGATGATGATGAGGATGACGACGAAGACGACGACGATGATGATGATGACGATGATGAAGATAATGATGATAATGATCATGATGACAATGATGATGATGATGATGATGACAACGACATTAAAGACGATGACATTGATTGTGACGACGACGACGACGACGACGATGATGATGATGGTGATGTTTATGATGATGATGTTCATGGGGATGATGATGATGGTGATGATGATGATGATGAAGATGACGACGACGACGACGAAAACGATGATGATGATGATGATGACGACGATGATGATGAAGATTATGATAATGAAGGTGAAGATGATGAATATGATGAAGATGAAGGTGATGATCTAGGCTATGTGTGGATGATGATGATGATGATGATGATGACATTGATGATGATGACGATGATAATTAATGCGATGAAATTGATGGTGATGAAGATGATGATGATGACGATGATGAAGATGATGAAGATGAAGATGATGATGATGACGACGACGATGATGATGATGACGATGATGAATATGAAGACGATGATGATGGTGATGATGATGATGATGACAATGATGAATATTATCTTAGCCTCATCTATTCTCCTATCTGTAAATATATGTTCTCATTAATGTTAGTAACTCTTTAAAAAAAGATAAAATCATAGGTCTAATTAAATATTTACCTTTCAATATATTTCATCATCTTCTTCATCTAGTTCATCATCTGTATCATCAGATCCAGAGTCAACATTATAAGGATTGGACATATCATCATCGTCATCTAAGTCAGTTATTCTCATCATGTCATCATCAATATAATCTTCATGGGATTGTCTGCTACATCATCTGATTCAATTAATTCTTGGACATATTCTGTTGGATCATCATTATCATCTAACTCATGTTGATCATGCTCTTCATCATCGTCTTCTTCTTCTATATTAACCCTCTTCATTACCATAGTCTAGGTTATAATTTACCATCCTTCCCCTTGGATTGTGTCTCACAAAAAATGACCAGCCCACTTTACCTAGAACCTCCGAGTAGAATACTTGTTCACATTGGCTTGGAAGAAAATAGGGCTCCATTCTTGGATCAAACAACCTTGTATTTACCATGTTAAATCCATTATCATGTTCAATAATAGTTCTATCGAGATCATGTTGATTCAATCGTAACATGTACCATTTGACAACGAACAGAACTACCTTGAAGGATTTAAAGTCACACTATAGAATATCTTCCAAATACCCATAATATCGATTTTCTGAGAGTTCTAGATGTTTGTCACTTCTAGATGAAACATTGGTAACCTCAAAGACAATAGATATCCTAGAATCTGATGTTTTCTTTGTTTCATCCAATTTTTTGATCCGATATCTACAACCATTGCAGACCATAGCCTTATGGTGTTTTACCTACAACAAGCAATACACGAAAAGATTACACAACAATTCAATATTTATGATTAACTGCATGTTTATGAAGCCATACATGGAAAATAACAACATGTACATCAAAATTTAATTTGCAAAATAAAAGATTTAGAGTGATTGATTAATATGCTTGCCTGCTTATCTTTTAAACCATATGCTAAATCGATTTTCTTTTTTGTAATATTTGTATCTCCATTGTGATGTGATGATTTTACCAGTGAAGCCACACCTTCCCATGATATTCCATGACCCGATTGTTTGCATCATTAAATCCATACCTTCATCCAGTCAAGAATGTTTGTGATGTATAAATGAATTGCATCCCACTCTCGACCAACTACTTAATGACAATAAACATTAAAATTCAAGACAAATGTAAATTTTCTAAACAAAGTATATGCTCTTAATTAATGCAATAAATTGAAAATGAAATTAGAATATGTACAATATAATTAACATCCACTAGCTAATGATTGCCTTTCACCTTCCTCGATCTACCTTTCCCCTTCAGGTACTCCCCTTCAAAATTGTTATTGGAGTCAGGATCACAAATGCGATGTAAATTGAGCTTTCACACTAAATTAGGAATATATTCACTAACATACAACATGTTTTGGTATACCATATATCCTTCCATAATAGAACCATCAACACATGCTTGTTGTCTCACCAAACCCTTCATAAATTTCAAGTGCCTCTCAACCATCCACATGGACCTTGAGTGCACAGGTCCACATAATTAAATCTCCTCAACTTGGTGTATGAGGTAGCGTTCCTATGCATTGAAAAATGTCGAAGGTATATGCTTCTGCATTTCACACATGAGGTCAGGAATTTCTCTCCTTGAATACTTTATATATTCTTTATGGATTTCTTTAGATGTCAACCATCTACAAGTGATGTAAACTAATAACAATATTTAACAAAAAAAACATTAAGTTACATAACATGAATTAGTGCACAAAAAACCAATATAAATTATACGAAGAATTAAAGAAACACTAAGCACAAGCAACTAATCTCTAGATACCTCATGTATTTCCCAATATTATATATAACTTGTTTGACATTGTTGTTGAAGTTGTCTAGGAGAGAGAGAGGTAGAACATACTGTATCAATATACAAACCAAGTCATTTTTTAAACAAAAAGTATACAAACAAAAAAACACATTTATGCAATAAAATGAAAAAAAAATTATATTGACATAACAATAATAATTACCTTGATGAAGACGTGCCAATCATGTGTTTTGACCCTCACAAAATCACTTTTTTGTTATCAATCTCCTCAAGTTCGCACAAAATCCAATGGGAAATTTAATTTTCCGCATTACTTCTTTGGAAACATTACTTTGCTGCTCCATAAACATCCATGGAATTGAGTTTATATTAATTTAGTCTCCATTGCTATGGAATTGAATGAAGTCTTTCATTGCATGGTTGCCTTCTTGATTGTCTTTGAAAGCTTTAACAATTTTATCTTTCTCACTTCTTAGCTCCATAAGTCGCCATAATGTGCTAGTCACATTCTTTCTAATATGCATTGTATCAAACATATGAGCAATTTGTAGGTGCTCATAGTAGGGCAACCTGTTGAATTGTATAGGATAACTTTCATTCCTCGTGGAAGCCCATTAATTCCTTCATGATCACGATGGACATCATGAATATTACTTTATAAATAAATTACAGAAATAAAATATGGACATTACAGTAAACAACTCACAATAAGAATTAAAATACATAACAATTCATATACGATGATCCATACATACCAGCTTGACGATTTCTATTGTATTGCATCTTCCAAAGGTGAGGTGTCATTCTCTGTGGTTTTAATGCAATCTCTTGCTTCCCATTGAAAAGTTTTTTTTTCAGTTGTTCTATACCTATGATTCTTATATAGGAAATGCCTATACTCATCAAACACCTCCTTTCTTAAGCTTTTGAGCGACGAGATTTGATCTTAGGACGACAAACTGGACATGCAAATTTACCCTTTGTCTGAAGACCTACAATATATAGATATGGAATATATATGTTAATTATAATTATATATTAACTATATTAACTACTTCATATAATTAAATGCAATTAAAGTGGAACTTAAAAATATAAACCACAAAAATGGGTTAACCCTACGGCATCGTGTATTGTCCATACACCCATTACATGGAATTGAAATTTCCTTTGTCGTATTGGTCTAGATACATCATACATAGTGATTCCATTCCATAACTTCTGTAGCTCGTCTATAAGAGGTTCGATATATACATTCATATCTTTGACTTGGAAATTACCTAATTGATTTGAAGTACATATAAAATATATAATTATGAGAACCATTAATATATATAAACTATGCACAAGATTAAAATAAAATATATATATATATATGAAATTAGGAAACATAATTCAACAAATGAGATGCCACAACTACATTAGAAATAAAACAGTTGTAGACACAAAATACATGGAATAATCATCGACAATATTATATGCTCCCTCTTTATTGACAACCATGGAGGAATGTTATTGTTGATAACAAAAATAGGCCACACCATGTAAATGGGTTTCATTTGTGCAAATAGATTAACACCATCTGCTGCCAAATTAATCCTAAGAATACATGGTTCTTCTTTAAAGTGAGGCCACTTTTTCATTCATATCTCTAAAATCAGAACCATCTGCAAGCATTCGAATAAAATCTTCTTGACTTCTGTTCCTAGCATGGTAATCCATAAATTGCGCTATGTTATTTCATGTGAACAGTCATTGCAAACGTGGAATAATGAGAATATAACAAAGAACCTTGTGAGGCACCTTTTTTGTTACTTGATCTGTTCTATATATACTTATGTGCCATTCAGGACATTCTGTTGCAAATTCATGCTGATTATAATCTATAACATGGTGATCGAGGCATGCATGAATTACTTTATAATGCATTCCAATATTTTTCATGATGGAAGATAAATCTTGATATGTGCGAGGTAAAATATTTGATGGTGGTAACAAAAATTCAGCTATCAAGCTACATCAAATAAAAATAAAAATAGATTTAATGTATTATATAAATAATATTAATGAAACACACTTCATTCGTATTAATTTGAATTATGAATTAACAATACAATTATTAGCGGAATACAGATAAACTTTATCATGAACGTATATGTGTGATGGATTATCTTACATACCTTAGCATCTGTGTGATTGATATGTTTGAAATACCATTCATAACCTTCAAGTTCATTATCAACAATATAGCAGAGAGAAGATTTGTTTTGGAGCATTCATAAAGGGGTTCATATGCCTTATCGAGAAGAGGTATATCGTGAACATCATAAAATTCCTCAATATTTTCATTATCGTTGTCATCGTCATCATCCATTCTAACACTAAATGAATCATGGATCAATCTATTTGTACCATCATCTTCAACTATGTTATAAGTATGATCATCTTCTTCAATATGACCATTCACTGGTTCTCCATTAAACATAGACGCTCCATGATCCTCCGGGACTTGTTCTGAAAGCATTTCCTATGGACAATATGTCGTTGGATGTATTTCCTTTATAAATACATGAATACACCATTAGATATAAGTTAATATAGGAAATATTAAAATAATACATACATTTACCAAAGAAAAAATTATAAAAAACTTTATAATGCTTAACCTACAAATGGACGATATTCATTCGCCCCCTCGGCGTTTCCATGTTCCTTGCAATGTTTTGTGGATGTTGAGGTCAATATTCTTCTCCTCTTAAATCCCTTGCATTGAGTACATGGACAATAACATTTCCCATCCCTTCGTTTTGCTGCATCCCATAGTCTAGCAAGCAATTGTCGATTGTCTTCGTTTGGATCAGGAATATTTCTATTTGACATTTTGTCGCAAACTTCTATCGACAATATTAAAAAATCAAGTTCCATGCATCACAATTTTCTCAAACGGAGGTTTTTCGAAGAATTAAAAAATTCCCACAAACTGTCTGTCGAAGAAAAAAAATTCCCCAAACCGTTCGTTGAAGAATAAAACAATTCCTCAAACCGTCCATTAAGGAACAAATAATTTCCACAAACCGTTTGTCGCTTCTATATTAAACATGTCAAACTGTTTAAGAATGTTTATTTTTATAATTTAGCAGCCGTCAAAGATCCGACGATATGAACCTACTTACCATTGGAAATATGGATTTGAAATTTTTAAAATATGTCTGTATATTATTTGAAAAACAGCCTGAGGTCATCGAAAATTCAATGAAATCCCCTTCACCTCTGTCTCAAATATGACGAATCACCCTTCAATTGTTGTCGCAAATCCGACGAATACCCTATCATGAATCACCGCAAATCCGACGAACTAGTGTCACAAATCCAACACACTAGTGTTGCAAAGTGTCGTCGAAAAACCTATGATGAGGAAAGTCGGAAAACTAACGATGCTTAAATAAATTGGAAGGTACATTACTTTTCATCATTTCAATTCGACAAAAACGTACTTTACGTCGAATGTCATCGGATTCTGGGCTCAAATCCTGTTTTTTCAGGAGTCTTTCATGTCTATTAGCAGTCTTTCTTGTCTTGCATGGTTCAAGATGGGTAAGTGGAGTTACAATTATGTCATATATATGAACAAGTTGTTGATATATTTACCAAGTCTCTACCTACAACTATTTTTGTTTCCTTGATAAATCAGTTAGGACTCATCCTTATTGCTCATCTAGGGGGAGATTGATGAAAGTATGATCTGCATGATCTTGGATGATCAACGCTGACATAGTTTCTATTTTCTTATGCTTTTATTCAATATTAATAAAATATGCAACTGTGTAGTTATTTTTAGTCATATATTTAATTTTATTTTTGTTGTTTGATGCCTATGGAATCTTTCCTTAATCTTATGATTTTTCTATTTTGTTTTTCACGGTCTAATCATTGTCCTTAATCTCTATGTATAGTGATGTTTGTAAAAAAAAATTAAAACAACTGAACAAAGTTGAATAATATACAATTAATTATTTTCAATCTAGTTGAATTATATACAATTAATTATTTTCAATCTGCTATTCATTCAATGTTTGAGTAGAAATATTAAGTTTTTCTTTATTGAATATTGAATGTGATAATTGTTTTTATAATTACATGTATAGTGTAAGAGCTCTAGAATTATGTTTCTTCATAACAGAACTGGCTGGAACATCTAAAATACTACGCCATACATGTTTTAAATCCAATTACAAGAAGTGGTGTCAAATGATATAGGTAGGCCAATGGTCAACAATAGTGATACCAGTAGCATTTCCAATCAAGATATTGTCTCCTCGAGAGTCTAGTTATTTCTCCTCTATTTCAAGGTGTGGCGTTTTAATTCTTTATTTTCTTTATCAATGCAATTCGAACACATATGTATACAACTCATTTGCATCAATTTGTGTGCATCAATTTTAAGAGATATAATAAAACACCATGAGATCTCAATACATTTCCAGTGAATATTTGATTCAAAAGCAGGGTGCACATAATAATATTGGGAGAACATAGTTTGATAGATTCATGCACAAACATAGATCAAACTAGAAGAGAATGGTATCATAAATTAGAATTAAACTTATATAAAAAAAAATTGGTTGTAGTAATTGTATGTAAAGTCCTACAATTAGGAGAAATATGAATATTAGTTATAGAAGATGATGTATATTCAGGTGAAGGAGAAAGAAGCATCTATATCATTTACTTTCCTCAACCATATATTTTTTGTCTCGGCTTCAAGAGATCTTATTTACAACACACAGATGTAGGTTTTGGTGGTAAGTGTTTTTAATAATCTCAACCCAACACCTTTCATTTTATCTATGTTGCTTAGAAATTGCCTACCAACCTAAAAACACATGAAAATTAACCTATATCGCATACATGGACCATATTTCTAGTTTTTGGGTTGTCCAGTCACCTATATAAACTATAGAATCTCACTAGATCTTAACTCTCTAGTAGTGCAAGCACAATTGGGGTTTAAAACCAAGCAAGGGTTGTCTCCATGTTGATAAAGTATCCCAACGTGAACATTTTTGCACTAACTTTCTTTGTTGGTTCTTCCACCTATAGGTGTTGGAACTTCTCTTAAATTAGAAACTCTAAATTCTGAGATATAGGTTCGTTATCTACCAGTGTACTAGCTAATTGTACTAGACAAATATGCCAACAATAATCAAATTGACATGACATTTCATTGATCAGAAACTAGTGAAATAATTAGCCATTACCACTTTATATATTTATGCAATTTAGCACAAAAGCATTGAAAGGAAGGGTGAATCAACAAAGCCAACTCTTGCATGTTTACAAGCCAAAAATGGTAACTAAGATATGCACCATCTCATCCAAAAATATATAAGTTTGCAAACTATAGAGATGTGTCTTGCTTGTCCTACTGTATTGTCAACAACAAGTGCAATACTATTAGAATTAATGTATATTTGTGAAGATTCCTCAACTGATGGTCTAGAACCACAAACTACATTTTTTGCTCCAGCTACTATAAATCATTAATCAAAAACTAACCAATGACAAGAATTGTCTATAAAAAGCAAATATTTTGATTTAGAAGCATTCCAGCAACATGTACCCCTTCTACCAAACCCAAAATTTCCTATTCGAGTTGTTTGTAAGTCATATAAGCAGGTGGATCATGATGATAGTTAACCAAGGTAGTTTGATCTCCATATTGCTCTGATGTTGTCTTCTGTTATATTTTCATATGCTTAGCTAAGACATCAGTATTTCATTTCATTTTCATGACAAAAGCATATAAACAGGATCACTGAAAGATAGATAAGCACAACCATAAAAAGGAACACAAAGATTTATCCTGGGAAAACCCTAAAGGGAAAAACCCAGCAAAAGCTTCCTCAATATAGATGCCCCAAAAAGATAAAAGATAAAACCAGCAAGGAGATCAAAGCCTGATCCTCCTCCTTCTCCAACTACTTCTCTTCTCCACTAATGCGCTACACAAGTGAGAGTGTGTGTCTCAAATGAGGAGCACTACACCTCTATTTATATTCATCCGTTCACTTAAGTTAACTCATTTGACATGTAGGCTCGATTTAAATCATGTAGGCTCGAGTTACACATGTAGGCTCAAGTAACCACACTGGGTTGCTGATGACCCACCTTTACAATTAGAGGGGACTACCTCATGACTCTTATTAGTTCTTCCGATTAGGAGCATCGGGGTACAATGTAATACAAGTGGTTCTCCCGGTAGGACCATCGGGGACCACAAAAAGATACATATTGAATATTCTTCGAAGTTACAATATTTCAACACTCCCCCTTAACGAGAAGGGTATTCTATAGCAACATCAACAACAACAAGAGTAGAGATAGGGGACATCATCAACATCAACAGGGTAACACATCTATAATTCATTGGAATATTTTCAACATCATGTAGTCTTCATCTTCAATATTCAGTCTTCATCATCAGCAACATCTTCAGTCTTTGATCAGCAACATCTTTAGCATTTTGATCTTTCAATTAGCAATGACATCTTCAGCACTTGGACCTTTCGATCAGCAAAATCTTCAGCACTTTGACTGTTCGATCAGCAACAACATCTTCAGCATTTTGACCTTTCGATCAGCAACATCTTCAGCACTTTGACTTTTCGATCAGCAACAACATCTTCAACACCTTGACCTTTCGATCAGCAGCAACATCTTCAGTACTTTGACCTCTCGATCAGCAATATCATCATCAACACTTTGCCCTTTCGATTAGAAATAGCATCATCATACTCTAATCTTTCGATCAGAAACATCATCAACATAGAAACATCATCATCATACTCTAATCTTTCGATCAGAAACATCATCAACATAGAAACATCATCATCATACTCTGATCTTTCGATCAGAAACATCATAATCATACTGCATCATCATCATACTCTGATCTTTAGATCAGTACGTCGTCATCATCATACTCTGATCTTTCGATCAGTATGTCAAAATCATCATACTCTGATCTTTCGATCAGTACGTCATCATCATACTCTAATCTTTCAATCAGTACGTCATCATACTCTGATCTTTCGATCAGTACGTCATCATCATCATACTCTGATCTTTCGATCAGTACGGCATCATCATCATTAGCAACAACCTGCAATCCACAACTCAAAGACAAAAATTCTTTGGATCATTTTTGGAATTAAAGTCCAGGGATGATACAATCCCACCACATTCTCGACAACCAAAGTTACCGGATTGATTATGGGAGAATCAGTCCCTATCACTTTAGGACTAAGTCCAAGGACGATGAAATCCTATCACATTCTCAAGGACCGAAGCCACCGGATTGATTACGGGAGAATCAGTCCCTATCACTTTAGGACTATGTCCAAGGATGATGCAATCCTACCACATTCTCGAGGACTGAAGCCATCGGATTGATTACGGGAGAATCAGTCCCTATCACTTTAGGACTATGTCCAAGGATGATGCAATCCTACCACATTCTCGAGGACCGAAGCCACCATATTGATTACAGGAGAATCAGTCCCTATCACTTTAGGACTATGCCAAGGATGATGCAATCCTACCACATTCTCGAGGACTGAAGCCATCGGATTGATTACGGGAGAATCAGTCCCTATCACTTTAGGACGATGTCCAAGGATGATGCAATCCTACCACATTCTCGAGGACCGAGGTCACCGGATCTATTATGGATAGATGTCTCAGGATGATACAATCCCTCTTCATTCTTGAAGACTGAGGTCTCTAGATCGCTTTAGTGCAAGTGCCTAGGGATGATACAATCCCGTCACGTTATCGAGGACCGAGGTCACCGGATCTATTATGGACAGATGTCCCAGGATGATACAATCCCTCTTCATTCTCAAGGACCGAGGTCTCCAGATCACTTTAGGGAAAATGCCCAGGGATGATACAATCTCACTGCAACATCACTACTCCCCCTTTCGAGGAAGGTCTTTCTAAACAAAACCAAGCTTGTCTCGAAAGTGTTTGAACTCTACTCGAGGCAGAGGATTCGTCAATACATCATCATCCAAACCATCATCATCTACATCTTCAGGATGTGAATACTGAACTATCACCATTTGTATCTACAGTATGTGAATACTGAAAGCATCATCATCTATATTTTCAGTATAGAAATACTGAAAGCATCATCATCTCTATATTCAGTATAGAAATACGGAATCACCATCATCTGTATCTACAGTATGTAAATACTGAAATATCATCTATATCTTCAGTATGGGAATACTGAAATCATCATCATCTATATATTCAGTATGGGAATACTGAAACATCATCATCTCTATATTCAGTATAGAAATACTAAATCACCATCATCTGCATCTACAGTATCATCATCTGCATCTTATCTTGTATGTAGAAATACCGGATTTCTACGTGTTACGTCGGAACACGAGGTTCTTTGTCATCACAACTATGGTTATCACATAGAATCATTGTAGTGTCCTTCTTCAGGTCAAAGAGACCTGATATCAGCTTCTGAAGCCATATGGCTTCACAACTTAGTAGAGCAATCTGCTATGTATTCTGCTTCAACCGTGCTAAGAGAAACACTGGACTGTTTCCTGCTAAACCATGAACTCATAGCAGACCTCAAACAAAAGCATATACCTGATGTGTTTTTCTTTTCTGAGATACTTCCAGCCCAATCTGCATCTGTGTAGCCATACAATCTATACTCATGGCTACCATCATAGTATAGACCAAAGTCTATAGTCACTTTCAGATATCTCATCACATGTTTTGCAGCTACTAGGTGAACCCGTCTTGGTTGAACAAGATATTGACTTAAGGTGTTCACAGCAAAACAAATGTCTGTTCTGGTATTTGTTAAGTACATCAATGACCCAATGATCTGTCTGTAGTGAGTCACATCCACTAACTCTAATGAGTTATCATCTAACAGCTTCAGGTTGGAGTCCATGGGTGTGTCCATGACTTTGCATTCCAACATATTAAATCTCTTCAATATCTCTACCACATACTCTCCCTAGTTGAGAAAGATTCCTTCTAAACTTTTCCATACTTCCAGACCTAGGAAATAATGCATTAACCCAAGGTATTTCATCTCAAATTCTTCTGCTAGTTTCTTCTTGCTTTCCATGATCTGTTTCTCATTCCCTATCAAGAATAAGTCATCCACATATAGTAATAGAATGACAGTTACATCTTCTACAACCTTGTAGGAAAGGTTAGGATTGACTTTACTCATGGCAAAGCCCATGCTCATCAAGAAACTATCTATTCTTCCATACCAAGCTTTGGGAGCTTGCTTCAGGCCATAGAGGGCCTTCTTCAACTTGCATAGTTGATTCCATCTGTCTTCAACTTCAAATCCCAGTGACTATTCGATGTAAAACTCTTCCGCAATCATACCATTAAGGAATTCTTGTATTTACTTCATCATGGAAGAAACTACCATGATAGTTTTGAAGGAAGTGTACCTTGCTTCCTGGAGTAAGTGTCTCTTCAGAATTAATTCCCTCTTTCTGATAGAAACCTCTAGCCACAACTCTTACCTTACTTCTATCAGCAACATATCTTATCTTGCAGATCCATTTGGAAGATACCACATTCTTGCTTTCTGGTTTGAGTACTATATCCCAAACATCATTCTAGTATCATAACATCTTCTATGAGTTTGTCTTCTCAGGTCATCAACATATCCTAGTCTTCTGCATTCAACCTTGAAGATTGGAACCCACTTTACTCTTGGTATAGTCTCGATCCATCACAAAGCTATCCATCATGTCATACCATGTCGAACTCAGATATAATTTTATGTAGTCACTCCCCCTGAAGTGGAGTATCGTCTTCCCTCTTCATTCTGTACAGGTGGTTCTATGCTTGATATATACTGATCAATAGAGTATGTCATGTCATAGTCTATTCTTTCTGGGAAGAATCATGAACCTTGCTTTGTACACTTGTTCCATCATATCGTATACATCATTCCCCATGATCAATTGTTATTCTTTGATCATAGCATTCTTTTCTTCATCTTGAGTTATCTCTTGTACCCATGGTGGTCTTCATCCTTCAAGGTGGATCTACCACTCTCTGAAGTTATTTCTTCTGTCATGGTGACTCTGACCCTGGGAGATTCAAATTCATGTTTATTGGAGTGAATCTTGAATTGTCATCACTTGTTCTTCAGAACAAGTCTCATCCTTCTTTTCTTGTAGGAGTTTGTACATGACATTTCCTACAATTCAAATGCACCAGTTGCATGGTTAGAACTATTTCATAAAACATATGCATAACGACAAATTCGTATGCATCATGCAACTGTTTAGTCAATACAACATTCATCCATATCTCACATAAACTTTCTAGATGCCTTCCATCTCCACCATGACATTATTGAGATTGTGCACTAATCCAATATGTCAGTAAATAGGTTTGATAAGTAGCAATGGAGAGTTGTATAGCACCATGAGCTACTTACCCATCGCATGCATATTAGTAGTATATAATCATTAATGCAAACAATCTATCATGCATAACACATCAACTGAATATAATCAAATGTATAACAAAACAATATCATGAAATGACAATTGAATACTTATCTTTTATTTGTTTTGTGGGTAGAATCCATCTTGATCATTCTGCTTTATCATCTTCTTCATTAATGAAATCATCATTTCTTATCCACATGACAAGAATTGAGTTCTTCGTATTCCTCATTGCTTGAGGGATCTTCTTTGAATGGTGAGAGCTTGATCTTCAATTGCTCCCATCTTCTTCTCTTCTTATGAGTCAAGATAAAAGCAATTACTTCCTTCTAGCATACATTCTTTGCATGAATCCCATGATCCTGGGAGGCCATTCAAGGTGGCTATCACCACTTCTGCAATCTCCACTTCTTCTTCTACTGCTTCAAGTTGTTCTACATTCTGGATCTTCACATTCTTCAATTGTTTTCTCAAAGCCATCTTCTGATTTAAGTTCTTATCTCCAAATAGCTTGATCATTGATTCAAACATCTTCGATGTCTTTAGGGAAGACACTTGTGGTACAAGTTGATCCATGGTTGAATCAACAATGATCTTCTGGGCCTTGATCAAGTTCTTCTTGTGTAAGGCTTTGAGCCTCATCTCCATATGGAACTGGAACCTCTCTACTTATGTAGGTGTCCAATTCATTTTCTTTAGAGAGATCATATACTTCCATGCTTGGAAGTTGTCAACTTTACCAAGCTTATCATCAAGCTGATGTGATAGATCACTTTGAAATGAAAACCTCAAATGCAAATAGCAAAAGATTAGATATTACCGATTTGAGGTGTCCGTCCTGCTTCCAGAGCTAGCTGATTTAGGGTTTGTCAGAGAAACCCTAATTTTCAAAACTTAGAATCTTTACGATCTGATTGGATAGAAAGATATATCTCTTCAAATGGAGCTGTCTAATGTACTCCTTTTCTGAAAACAATGGAGGGAAGCTCCCGGAACAAGAAGCCCTAGTTTTCCAATTTCTTCTGCAGAAATGCCTGTCACTGTTTATGTGATATCTACGAAATTAATATTCCTATGTGTCTAAAATTTTGCATTGATCCAACACCACAGGTTTCATCAGAATTGGTTTCACCAATTTGTATTTATGATCCTTTTCCCACAGTGACCTGTTATAGGACTGTTCAGAACAGCGAAGTTGTACGGACTTCCACGTGTCACTGTTTCATCTTCTGGTTCTAAAATTCAGACCATAGAAATTAAAGTCTGTGATATTTTTGGAAAATCTTTAGGAAATTAATTTGGACCTCTGTAGCCCAAGCTATAGCAATGTTCCCCAGGTGTCCTGTTTAGGGATGAATTCTGGAAGAGGCTAGAACCCTAACTTGGAGGGATCATATCTCCCAAACTATAGTGCATCTGAGGCTGAATGTTGTACACAGTGTACATCAGTATTTTATCTTCATCCTTTGCAATTTTCAGCTCCTGAAACTTCACCAATATCGAGATATAGCGAATGTACCAAAACTTAGCAGTTTTAGTATTTAGGGTTTTTCTAGCTCGGGGTCAAACTAGGGTTTGACTTTCCTGGAGTTTCACCCAACCAAAAAACTTGATCCAGGTCTCTAGACTTCAATTTTGATGAGGAGATAAATCCTATGCTGGGCTCACTCAAAAATTCTTCTTTACAATAAGCCCTAATTTCCCGCACCGAAAACTGAAAATGCTTGGAATCGAATTCCGCTTCGACAGAAAGATGTGCCCTTCAATGGAGAGTCATCCTAGTCTTATTTTTCTGATCAATTGTGGAGAGAGAACCAAAAAGTAAGAAGCCCTAGATTCTGTAGCTGCACAATGTCTTCTTTTCAGGGTGGCTCTGATACCATGTTAGATTTTCATATGCTTAGCTAAGACATCAGTATTTCATTTCATTTTCATGACAAAAGCATATAAACAGGATCACTGAAAGATAGACAAGCACAACCATAAAAAGGAACACAAATATTTATCCTAAGAAAAACCCAGCAAAAGCTTTCTCAATATAGATGCCCCAAAAAGATAAAAGATAAAACTAGCAAGGAGATCAAAGCCTTATCCTCCTCCTTCTCTAGCTACTTCTCTTCTCCACTAATGCGCTACACAAGTGAGAGTGTGTGTCTCAAATGAGGAGCACTACACCTCTATTTATATTCATCCGTTCACTTAAGTTAACTCATTTGACATGTAGGCTCGATTTAAATCATGTAGGCTCGAGTTACACATGTAGGCTCAAGTAACCACACTGGGGTGCTGATGACCCACCTTTACAATTAGAGGGGACTACCTCATGACTCTTATTAGTTCTTCCGATTAGGAGCATTGGGGTACAATGTAATACAAGTGGTTCTCCCAGTAGGACCATCAGGGACCACAAAAAGATACATATAGAATATTCTTCGAAGTTACAATATTTCAACATCTTCCACATATTTGCAATATTTAGGACAACCTTCCAACCTCATCTTAAAAAAAAGTATTGCTTGTAAGAGGCGATTCAACCTTTTGAACGAAAATTCCTTTTTCAACCACATCATTAGCCATCACAAATGGAATCTGGCCACTATTTTCAGACAATGTAGGAGCAAGCTCCTCCACAAGTGTTGACTGACTTTTCTCTATATCCTCTATGCTAACTCTATGGTTATCATCTAAGGAGACCATAATCAACAGACCTGCTAATGCACTAGATGTCTGTACATGTTACTGACTTTAGTCAAAACTGTTGATAGTTAGCATCAGACAGCTAAATATGTAGTGGAGCATCTTTCTTAGATACACATCCTCATCATTGTACAACTGGAAATGTTGTCTCACAATGCACATGCATTTTGAGGGGTAACAGGTCCAATGTGGTCTATGATTTATGCTTGAGGATATTCTTAGATGTTCAAGGTGATTTTTGATGCACTTCTTCATCACACTAGGAGGATGCTTTCCTTAGGATTTTTGTTACTTGCTTCTATTTTGAGAGATTTTAATTATACAATTCCATGATCATTCTAAGAGATGGATAGGTGATTGAGATCACTATAGATTCTTTCTTGAGTCCATTCACTCCATTTCCATACTTTAAACTTCCTAATACCTTTCATGTCAAATTGATCAAGTGATTTTGTGAGTGTTGGAATTCTCTCCCATGGTATTCAATTTGACTATCCCCTAGCATGGTGTGAGTAAAGTGTTGAAAAAGTGATAGTTTGTCTCATTTGGTTCTTGTGGTGTCTAGTTGATATCACGACACTTCGTATTGACAACTCTAGAATAAAGATAACACACTTTTGGTGGCTAATTCATGTTCATTCATGTGTTTTATTACTTGGTTGGCCTCATGCATATACCATACGCAGTCAATTTTCTCTTCTTATTTGAATCCATGCTCATGGTATTTAAGGTGCCGGTAAAAAACAATTAAAAGGAATTAATTTGTTGGTTTTTTTTATTTTTCACTCATAGGTCTGGGACTTTTAATTACATATTGGAAATGGATTAGTTCTGATTTACACAATGTTTGAGCTGATTTGACATCAGTGGGTGTAAACTTGATTTATACTTGCTATGTTGAATCATCTAGTTTCAGAAAGATGTTTTTTTTTTAAAGATTACAACAAATATAGTTCACAGGTTTGAAGGATTTTGTAGGGCACAATTCATTTTTTCTACTTCAGATCATTAAAGTAGGGGGGTGTTGAGATATCTAGGGATACCATTTAGGGATAATATCTCTCCTTCAACTACATGGGATTGGTGTTTGGAAAAGATTGAGAAAAATATATTGTATCGACAGTTTCCTGAAAATAATTATTTAGCAGGAAATGTTTTATCTGAGTGCTTGAAGATGTTATGAGAAAATTTATGCTATTGTTTAAAAAGGTTCTTGTTAAGAGCGCCACACACCCAACAACACACCAAAAAACCTCAAAAAACAAAAAAACTATCACCCAACCCCGAAAACATGGCAACAAGCTCCTGCAAAGAAAAAAAAGTCACGCCCATGCCTAACCACAAGCACATACCTAGAGCAGCAGAGGCTCACAAACATAGAAAACGGTGCACAAGAAACAAAAAACCTTACCCGAACTAGTTTACCAACCTAGGGTTTTCTCCATCATCTATGATTCTCTCTCTCTTGTCATATCACTATCTATCTCTTAGAAACTTAGTCATATGAAATACACTTTTTACATGATTTACTATGTATAATGTTTCAAGTCATTCACAGATGGCGTATTTCCCATGAAAAATAATTTCAACCATGATGTCTTAACATGCATGATCATAGTACTTTTATGTTGGAATTTTTTTTTAGTCGAAAAAAATAGTTCCTTGATATTCTATTGAATCAAAGGTAACCTTATACATCATCAAACAATTGTCCATACCCCAATGGGTCAGACATAACGGTAAATATTACATTACAATTCATTGCAAAACAGAAATATAACAATACCCAATATGTGAAAAAATAACTATCAGCACCTGGGTATCAATACATGTAAAGGTCCTCTCATAAATGAGCAGTATATATATCAGTCAGAGAATGTCCATAAAGAACATAACAAGATCCCAGACACCTTATCCAAAGCAAGAAAGTGACTCAACATTCCTGTAACTGTTGCTCAGCATAACCAGAAATAACTCAAAAAAATCCATGAGATAAATATCTGAAGTAGAATGAGCAAATTCTAAAAGAGATGGATTGAGACTTACCCAATAAACTCATCATCATAAGATTCAGTAAGTAAGAGATGACCAAGAGCCATACACAACCCTTCCTTGGATAATATGTCTGCCCTCTTGTTATGCTCCCTATAGACATGACTGAAATCCACCCAGGTGAATGAGGACATGAGAAATATAGTGTTGTAGCACCAAGCCTCAAGGTTCACCATGTCAAGGGTGGATTCCCCCTTTGCCCAATTTATAATCACCGAGGAGTCGCCAAAGATATGTAGGTNCCCATAATGATGCCCAGAGTGCTAAAATTTCTACTCTAGTATTAGTACTGCTCCCACATCCAAGCTTAATAGCAAAAAAATGGTGATCATTTAGCCAAATACATATACCCGCTCCTCCAATGAAGTTTGTCGTAGCTCCATCAAAGAAAACCATAGGAAATTTTGAAATAGGAGGCTCACCAATGTCACGAGTTTTATTCCTAGATTTCAGCGGTACCTTATAAGAATTTACCTCATCAAGGATGATATGTACGATACTGGCAATATTAGGGATCAGATCTTCAAATAAATTACAGTTCCTAGCCTTCCAGATATTCCAAATGAGAAAAAGAGGCAAGTACGGGAGGGTTCCACCCTTTGAAACCCAGTTTGTGATATTTTCCATAAGGGTTGGAGCAGACCAAAGTAGGTGAACACCAAATAGACAATTGAGATCACGTATCAACTTCTTCATAAATGGGCAGCCAACAAAAAGGTGTTCCACAATTTCAGCATCCCCTTTGCATAAACAACACCTATTGGGACCATGCCAACATTTCTTGCACAGAGTATCCCAAGTGTTAATTTTCATATTACAAGTTAGCCAAATAAATTACTTCAATTTTTGAGGAATATTTAGGTGCCAAATCTTTAAAAGGAAATCATTGGCCATGATAGTCTGATGTTCAGAGACAATAAGATCATATGATCTTTTGGCTGTCACCATACCCAACTGTTTTTCATACATCCAAAGAAGAGTGTCTTCAGCATTCCCAATCCTTATACCACCGTGAGTCAATCCTTTGACATATGAACACCATTGATCAGCCCAATCACCCCCCAAGTATAGATCAGATGCAGTATACCAGTTGGAGCCATCAAGACCACAAACATCCAAATTTTGTGCCTGATTAAGATTGGATATTCCCAGGTCGAAAAGGTAATCTCTAAGCTCCTCAGATAATAGATACTGTGAGTTGTGCCCAGCAATAGGGTCCACTCCCAGCCTAATATTTAAACCATTCCCCACCTTCCATCCCAATTGACTAGTAATCCACTCAATTGTCCTAATAAAACCATTCCAGAAGTAAGAAGTACCAGTAATATTGAAATTTCGAGCTCGAATCCAGTCTTCTAAGGAGATGTTCTTGAGGTATTTATGGGAAATTATTCTGCTCCAAATACCAGTACCATTAAGAAGCTGCCACATACATTTCACTCTCAATGATATTTTAAACCATTCCAGGTTCTTTATATCCCAGCCACCATATTCAGTAGGGGAGGAGACAGTTTCCCAATTGACCAGATGAGAATTCTGATGTTTAGCAGAGGATCCCCACAAGAAGGAGAAAATATCTCTTCTAAGTAAATTCAGAATAGATTTAGGACATCTAGCCAATGCAAACCAGTAGACTGCCAACCCCGTGAGAATAGCTTAATAAGTACCACTCTGCCGCCAAGTGAGAGTAACATGTAGGTCCAGTTATGGATTTTTTTTTTCAAAAAAATCAATCATCCATCGCCAATCAGAGGTACGATACCCCAATGGTTTCAAGTGGTATAACAAATAATTAAAGCCCAATGTAAGTGGATCCATTCTGAAGGGGAGCAACTCCGCAATTCTGCTTCTAATGTCATCATCCACGTTTTGATAGAGAAATGATGATTTTTCCAAGCTAACAGTCATCGCCGAAGCCGAGCAGAATAAGTCTAGTGCATATTTATAAGGACTCCATTCACCAATAGTGCCAATACCAATTAAAATAACAAATAACAAGTGTGTTATTGATAGATCAGGAGAGAACTAGAAGCCCTTTATAAGACCTATTATTCATATTGATTATTGAGAGTCTCAGCAGAATTATTCTGGATGCTCAGCAAAATCATCAACAAATAACAAGTGTGTTATTGATAGATCATGAGAGAACTAGAAGCCCTTTATAAGACCTTTTTGCTGAGCATCCAGAATAATTCTGCTGAGACTCTCAATAATCAATATGAATAATAGGGGAGACAGGGGACATCCTTGACGTATTCCTCTAAAAGTAGGGAAAAAGTCCGAGGGGGATCCATTTACTAAGAAAACAAAACAAGAGCTAGATACACAGCCCGTAATCCAATTCACACCCAACAGGGGAATGCCAATCTGAATAAGCAAAAATCTAAGAAAATTCCAGTTTACTCTATCAAAGGCTTTAACCAGGTCAAGTTTTAAAATCATGACGCTAGAATTCTTAGTCTTTATAGAGTGTAATAATTCCTGGGTAATGCCAACAGGTTCAGTTATCTGCCTATCCTTGAGAAAGCCAAATTGTTGAGCAGATATAGACCTGTTGATGATAGGCTTCAGTCAAAGGGTAGCAATCTTAGAAATGACCTTGTAGACCAGGTTACATAAGGAGATGGTACGAAAGTCAGCAAAGGTGGAGGACTTCTCACACTTAGGTATCAGAGTCAAGAAAGTAGAGTTTAGGGCCCCAAATATTTTCCCATGGGTTCTAGCTTGCTCAGCAGCCAAGACCAGTTCCTCCCCAACAAGATCAAAAAAGGCCAGGAAGAACTCAACTGGCCATCCATCAGGCCCTGGGCTCTTATCCTTCTTAAACCATTTTAGTACAACTTCAACTTCTTGGATCGATATGGGCTTAAGGAAACAATCAATATCTTCATCAGTAGTCATATTCGGGAAAAGTCTGATAACTCTAAGTTGGTCAGCAATATTACTAGACTTGTGATCACCAAAAAGATCACTAAAGTGTTGTTTGCCAGGCAACTTTAGTGCAAGGTCCTCAGAAACAAGATTACCATCCTTATCATTTAGAGACCAAATAGTATTAGTGTTTCTTCTAGCATATGCATATGAGTGAAAAAATCTCATGTTTGCATCCCCTTCTTTAATCCACTGGACTCTAATTTTCAGTCTCTGAGTGGTAATCTCATGGGCCCAGTATTTTCCTTTCCTAGCTTGAAGGATTTTCAATTTATCAGCATTGGAAGCAGATAAGAGACTCGAATCCTCCATTAAGATATTTGATATATCTTCATTAATATTCAGTATTTGCTGCTTCCTTTCATAGTTTTTCACCCTCTCCCAATATTTAACAGTACATTTGAGTCTGTGCAACTTAAGAGTGAGGGCATCCATATGGATATAATCATCCATGTCTAGAGGGGTCTTCCACAAAGAAAGGACCAGATGAGAAAAGTCTTCCTGCAACAACCAAGCCCTATTAAATTTAAAGGGCCAACACTGAGAGCATAATTTCGTGCCCCACTCCAGGCAAATAGGATAGTGACCTGAAACATCAGTAGGGGTAGCCCAAGTTCTGTAGAAAGAAAGGCAAGAGAGAAGAGATTAACCAATCTAGTCTTTTACTAATGCCTGCCTCTCCCGAGCACCCATTTCTCCAAGTAGGGCCGGGAATATTCATAGAGAGGTCCACCAGATTGTTACAGGAAATGAGCTGAGAAAAAAAAGGAGCCAAGGGATCAATCCTGGCCATACTTCCCTAGAATTCAGAAGAAGAGATGGTAAAATTGAGGTCCTCAGCCAAAAGTAAATTAGGTAATCTAAGTAGTCCACCAGCGACCAAGTTATTCCTGTAAACAGTTCTTTGAGTGTAGGTCCCGTAGCAATTAATAATAGTAAAAGTCTCAGATAGACCTTTAAAGGTTGCTTTAAGTATGATACCCGCCAAAGAAGTGAAAGATTTACAACAGACCAAGAGAGAGTTCCAGCCAGCAAGTAGGACTCTAGAAAGGCCCGAAGCATCAGAAGCACAAAATTCCCAACCACGTTTTAGTTTGGAAAACAGAAGAAGAGATTGGGAATAATAACACATAGTCTATTGATTAAGAATCATATCAGGACTTAAGTCAGAGAATAATATACCAAGGGATTTTTGTTTGGTAAGCCCTCCAAACCCCCGAATGTTCATGGACAGAATTTTCATGGGGAAATAGGCTCAATAGGTGTGATTGCTCTAAGAACCTGTGAGGGAACAAGAGAGATATGGGTATGTCTAGTCGCATTCCTGAGTCTAGTTGAAAGATGAGTATAAACCCCCGTAACCCCAAGAGCTTCCAATGGTGGTTTCTTGGATTTCCTAATGGTCACATTTTTAAAATGAATAGAATCCAAGGGTAAAGTGGAAGGGGAGATAGGAGTTTTATCAGAAAAGGTTGAGAGAGTTGTAAGGAGTGAGGGATCCTGGAAGGTCGGAGCTTCAGGAGGACTAGATGAAGAGACAATAGGTATGGGTACATTGCTTCCAGGTGGGGACAAAGGGCGAGTAGATGATAAAGAGGGGGAAGAAGAGGATAGAGGGAGAGAAGGATAGTGATCCAATGTGAAAGGAGGAGGTCCATCAACAACTATATTCTCTGAAGTGGAAAGTGGCTCCAAGACAATATAATCCTCAAGGTTCCCCACAGGGCTAGAGTGAGAGTGAAGAGAAACAACTTCCATATCTTCAATATACATCAGCTGACCTTTCGAAATATTTTCAAAGGTAGAAGGTGAAGATGAAGCATAGATAATATCAGTAGAGTCTTCCAGAGGTACATCAGGGTAAGGTGTGACAGCAGGAAGAGGTGGGTCAGGTACAGGTAAGGAATTATAACCATGCTTAGCAGGATAACCTGTACAAAGGTGCTGACAAGTATTTTGTAGGTGTCCAGTTTCATGACAAAAATTACACCTAAACAACATATGCAAATAATCCAATCTCTGGGTAAATACCCGATCTCCACAGACAATATCTATTTCGAGAATAAGGCCTTTGGTAATATCAACTTCGACTAAGACTTTAGCCATCCGTTTGTCAAAATAAGATGGAAGTCTTTTTCAAGAGCAACATAATGCCCAATCATGTTTGCCAGAACAACAAGGATATCCTTATTCCAAAGAGGATATGGTAAAGCAGGAAGAAGTACCCAAAGGTGTCTAACGGTCACCCTTTCAGTGAGAGGGTCAAAACCCGAGTGCCATCGATTCAAGACTAAGGAGCCATCCATAACAAGCCACAGGTTCCCAAGGATCAGAGAAGCATTCGACTCTTCAATATATACAAAAACCAACCATTTGTTTGCAAGGAGGCTTATAAAGGGCACATAATGTATGAGAGGCTTCCAGTGAGTAGTAGCCCATTTGACCCAAACCTCCTTCGACAAAGAGCAATACTCTAGCCTACCTATAAGATCCCTACGGCACAGAGTCTCTACCTTTTCCATAAAAACATCATGCCCAAGAACGAAGCAGGGTTTCAGTTCAAGAGCCTTAAGGGCTTTGGCCTTACGTTGGGAGGAGCTTTTATGGAGACCCTTTCCAGGGTGAAGAGTCCCACTATCATCAGCTGGGGCACCCATGTTAATGGAGAAAGGACCAGTGGAGCCTTGTCACAGATAAGGGTCCCAGAGGCCAAGCCAACCCCCCGTGAAAACAGCAAGGCGGGAAACAAAATCAGTCACTCTGACAAGGAACAAGAAGACAAGTATACCATACAGGTCAACAATCCTTACAGGACAGGCATCCAAGATGAGTCAAGGGACCCAGCCCTCACTCGAGACCACACCGAAAGACCCACAGATAGAGACCCAAAGTAAAAAAACACAATGAGGGTGAAGACAGATATAACCCTACAGGTAAACCATCGCAGACAAAAAATAAAAAACCACAGGCCAAGCTGAGAGGCCAAGCCAAACCCTTGTGAAGTAGCAAGGTGAGAGACAAACCAATCACTCCGATAAGAAACAAGAAGACAGGTTAATCAGACAGGTCGAAAATCCTTACAGGCAGGCATTCAAAATGGGATAAGGGACCCAGCCCTCACCTGAGACTGCACCGAAAGACCCGCAAACATAAACCCAATGTAAAAACCACAACGAGGACGAAAATGGATAAATAAAGAAAACCCCACTTTTTACAACATGGTTGGTACTAACCCTCGGTTGAGGGTGAACTCCATGTGGGGTTATCGGCTATCAAGCCCGTAAACCCTAGAAAGGGCTAACATCTAAGCCCATGACCAGAACCAAAAAACAAAGTAAAGACAGGTTCAGAGAGTAACAGGAATACCTGGAGTCAGGACAGACTTGACAACGGAGAGGAGACCGAAAACCCAGAAGGGCGGTCAGCAGAGATCCTTAAGTTTCTGCTTCTTCTATCGAATCCTTGGTATTCCGCAGCAATGGAACCACGAAGGAGATATCCGTGACCAAGCCCTATCCCCGATGCACAGTCAAACAAAGACAAAAACGATAGGCCCTAGTACAACCGGGTTCACCGAAGGTTCCAATGCAGTCGGGTGCATCCAAAAAACCCAGGTCAACATACCCATGTGGGAAACCAGACCCAAAAGGTGAGGAAATAATTGTTTTCCCAAAACAATCAACCAGGTTGCCATCAGCACTCATAGGAATCATACGTCAGTAATCACGGAGTCATCTCTAAAAATAAGACCCAACAACTCAGGTAACCGCAAACCAAAAAACCAAGGAGTATGCCGGCGAAAACCCTCCATCGGCTCCTCAAAAACCCCACCTAAAAAACCAAATGTATGTCCATCACGGTTCTGAAATCAAAAGAAGCCCTAGTAAACTAGTCCAGGAGCCAGAGTCGTGAAACCCTAGCAGGTTTCCATGCGCTCTTCAACCGCCGGAGCCGTTCTATGTTCATCTCTTCATTTGTACCTACCTTAATTTATGTTGGACTTTGTCTCTTAAAAGCCCAAGTTTATTATTGAGAAGAATATGCATATGTTAATGATGCACACCGCTCCTCCTTAAATTGGAGCAACCTTTCCTTAACGTGTATCGTCATAGTACTTTTATTTTAGAGTTTGTTTTTTGAAAACCCAAACTTGTAGTGTACTGTCTCAAAAGAATCTGCATATACTAATGATATGCTTATGTCTTCCCTGGGAAGGATGCTTAAGTGGAGAATTTGGTACCAACATTTTAGTCCCAATTCCATGAACCTGGGAGCAATATTTTAGAGTGTAGTTTAAATATTTTATGTTTTTATTTTTTAAGTATATTTTTTGTTTTATTTTTTATTTAAGATTTAGTTGGAATTTTGTAAAAAAAATATAAGAATTATATATATTAGTTATGAAAATTGCATAATGTGGATGTCATGGGATATTTGAGGGTGCTAAATTTATTATGCATTAAAAAAACACAATTCAAACATTTTTAAATTTGGATTTTACTAAAATAATTACTAAATTTTAATCAAAATCCAAAACATAGAACAAATAGACTACTCCATGATTTAACGGAGAATCCCAACACCAACCAAAAAAAAAAATCAAATAAAAAATAACTTCTTAATCTTAATTCTATAAACATTAATTTTAAGGTATATATATTGACTTTGGGTACAAAGTGCTCACTTAACATGGAATGAGATAGATTTAAATGTTTTACTTTTAATCTCATGGGAATAATCTCATGGAGAGAACAAAGACAATTCAATTCCTTGTAATGACAAATAATTTATTATATTTATTTAATAAATAAATTTTTATATTATATTTAATAGATCGAATAAAAGTTTCCATTATATTTTGAATTAATTATTTCAAATATTTACAAGTGAGGTAAATTGAACTGAATTAATCACTTTAAACTTTAGTTTGAGAAGCGTCGCAGCTTCATATATTTTAGTGAGGATTCCTACCACATCATTATCAAACCTCGACCTCTCCAATAATCTTGACAACAAACTTATGAGAAACATGATGGGAGTATTCAAGACCTCCTCAACATATCCCTAAAGGCTAGTGACCCTCTATCAAGTAGCTAGGTTATGAATTGACGTTAAATTTAACCTCTATGCACTAAGGTGACACTTTAGTCTCTTATCTAATATTTACCAAGATAATCACTAAAAAAATAGTATATATATCACATCTCTAAATTTTAGTGGCCTCCTTGAGATAATTTAAGGACAAGATATAAGCACTCCACCTAATGTACATATTGATGTATACGTTGTTGGAGCAGGATCCCGCGGCTACAGAAGAAGCTGCTAGTTTTGGCGGAAAGAGAGAAGTTTTGGTGGAAAAAGGACAGGGCGAAGCTACGACGCCGTAGCACGTTTCCAGCTGGAGAGCAGAGCCGAAAACCATGACTTTGGGATATAAAAGTCAAGAAGGCAACGGTACCTGAGCGGCCGAGAGAAGAAAGCTCAACCACTGCATTGAAGGCAGCGGCGGAAGACAGGAGGGCTCAGCGACCCTC
>LPNX011094256.1:0-107907 GCA_001517045.1 Pseudotsuga menziesii
AAACTGAAAAAAAAAACCATTATCCAAATTAAATAATAAAAATAAAAAATATATATATGAAAACACACAAATATTTTATTTTCATGGTAGGTCGAACGGTATTGACCCAACCTCTACAGCAGCAACGGAATTCCGATTTTCCTTACCATCCTTCAATTCCGACCATTTAGATTGCTTCTCAACCTGCTACTTCTTGTCAAATGGCCTAACCGTTCGCGCCAAACATTGGAGGGTTTGGTGGATTTTGGATATGGATATTGGTCATACCCATTGAGGAGTTTGGGATCGATATTAACCATGGTTGATTTCACAATTTCTCTATTGAATTGCCATAGCTGCCATGGGTAAAGCAGCATTGGAGAGAACCTGGAGACTTTTGAAGAGGCCGGCTGCGAATTCTGCATCTCTAGCATCAACACCACCTTCCTTGCTTACAAAATCCCTGGTAAGTACTGTGAATTGATAAATTTTTAGTGAATGTTGGATAAAAACCCTATCTGGCCCCTCACCAGAGAGTTTCCATCCATCATGGTTTTGGAGAATTAAATTTTTAGTGAGTAAACAGCCCTCACCTTCCAGCACTAGGCTCTTTCTATTGTGCGCTCGGTATCCTCACTAAGCTCTGGATAGACCTTTGCCAGCGTTTAAAAAGGGATCTATCTGCACTTTAGGGTATTTTCTGCCCCCTTTCTAGCCACAAGGGCTGCCCTTACAGTGGTAGCACACCCTATACAGTGTCTGCCCTACCATTTTCCCATCGTTTCAATCCTCTAACCCTGCGCAACAAGCATAGTAACATTCGTTAGAAGGTTACTTTTTATTGGTTTTATTTGTTAATGAATGTAAGACTACAACTACCCCTTATTGCAGGCATATATATTAGACTATATAAACAACACTACACTGTAATCTTGATTTTAAAAGTTAATTTTGATGGTTAGCTAGTGTTGTAACACAAGAAGGACTGATTTAAACCTCATTTGGAAATTTATATCAGACTGTATGTAATGGTGTTATCTTGGACATAATCATAGTTTACACTCTGAATATTACATATGCTTTCTAATACTCTATGGCTGATGGTAAACGATCACTTAAAGATTTTGTTTAAGAACCTATTTGCAAGTATACATACTGATTTGTTTCTCCTAAACTAGACAGTCACATAATTAGTTCAAGTTCATACTATACACTGCTGTATGCACAGAGTGGTGAGTGTGTTTGAAATGATAAAACCAATGTATGGACTTATGCTTAAATAGTGGATGGTTACTATTGCCTTCATAGCTGATATATCATTGAATTCACACTGCTTTAGCGTTGTGATACTGCAGTACCTTGGGATGCTATATGTTGTACCTGCAATGAGTGACATTTCAAACTTGCTATATGATACATGGATGATCTAAAACTGAAAATTGGAATGCTCTACTGAAGTAGATGTACTAACGGCACTTACACTATTCAAGTTCACACTCATACTGTATTTTCTTCATTCCTTGAATTGACTCCAATAAGGCACTGGTCACTAACCATCTTCAGAGAAGACATTATTTGGTGTTTTAGTGTCCTTATAGACTCATATTATGGCTCTCTCCTAGGAGGTTTCGACTTCCAAAGAAGTTTGGAGAAGTGGATAAGGTGACAGTGGTCACTTTCTCCTTCATATGTTTATCGGTGACTAGCCTTGCTAGTTAATCTGGTAACAGCTTGAAATCAGAGATCTGATCTAAGAGAAAACTTGAAAGGCAGGAATATGTCTAGCTTTGAAGAATTGTGCATTTGTGGCCTACTAGATTCCTTAAATGATTAAGCAAGGTAAAGCTGTAATTTCTCTTTAAAAGAAATAGCTTTCTAGCTCCCTAAAGAAAAAATTGAAAAGAATTAGTTGAGGACGTTGAAGTAGCTTTCTCTCTCCCTAAATTAAACTCTGGTGGATTTTACCTAGCTCCTTAAATAATTCTTTAATCTTGGGATCTGTTTATTCCCAGATCACCTATTTGACAAGGGACACCTTGCTCAGCAGGCTTTCTATGGCTTGAAATCAGAGATTTGATCTTAGATAAAACTTGAAAGGCAGGAATACATCTAGCTTCGAATAATTGTGCATTTGTGGCCATCCAGATTCCCTAAATGATTAAGCAAGGTAAAGCTTTGATTTCTCTTTAAAATAAATATAGCTTTCTAGCGCCCTAAAGAAAAAATTGAACTGAATTAGTTGAGGATGCTAGTAAAATTGTCAAGGTCCTTGCAATCAAAATGGATAATATCAGTGCCATTTTTCGTTACCAAGCAATGGAGTATATCATTCCATTCCCTCTAGTTTATGCATGGGAATTTATAAATTTCTATCCAATGGCAAGTTAATGTAGTCTTATAATCAACTACAAACTGGCATCCTAGGCCTTCTTGTTGTCATGCACTTAAATATCAATAAAGAAGTAGCTATATTGAGATGAGAAATAGCAGTTTCAAGATTATAGTAATATAATATACATAGCCATTGAAGGATGGGTTAAGGCCATTTTGCTGAAGCTGGGTAAATAAATACTTAAGCAAAACTATGAAAAACAAACTTCAGATATATCAAGATCTCAATCCAAGCATCATCAAAGCTCTAATAACATGTAAATAAATCTAAAATCAATGCACAATTTTGATTTACACATATATAATATATAAAATGTATTAAATATGGATTTATCTCAAATGAGGGTACAGCCATATATTTGTGTAGTTCTCCTGTGATACACTGAAGGCCTTCACAACGCTGAATTGCAAGTTAGGAATCCTAGTCTAGCCCCTAATAAGGAACATATGGTACCCATGTTATCCATGTGCTATTTATAAAAGCTATATATCTATATTTTTTGTATTTCTTATAAGCCATGCTGTCCATGCATACTGATTTTGTGGGGGTCATGTTTCTAGGCGTTCCCATTTCGGAAACTTTTACACATTTCCATGTTTTGTGCAACTAAGATTTATATTATGATTCATAATCTATATATTAAAGTATAAATTAGAATATTTATTATTTAGTAGTTAAAATTGAAGGAATTAGCTATTTTTTTTATACAAGTACAGTATATTTAAAATGTATATATATAGATATAACATGAGCTATATATTTAATTTTATATTTTATAAAATTTTATATGTATTTTATCTAAAAATTATAAATAGTCTGATTGAATAAGAGTTCGACTTTCTGTAAAGTAAGGAAGCAGGTTAATGACCCAATACCCAGAGGCATCTGGCAGCTGCAGAAGTCTGCCTTCATATGTGCGACTAGTGGGTTATTTCAGGTGGACAGTTTCTGTCTGCATATAATGATGCAGCTGCATGCTGGGGTATCAAATTTCAATAGAGGTTAGGCTGGTAGCCCCAAGTATTGTAGGATTTTTCTTTCTTTAGGAAAAAAATAAATATATGTTTACATTATATGTACCTATTGTCTCCTCGCCATATCCAGATCCTGGCTTTCCTAAAATCTAATGGATCCGTATCCAGATCCGCATCTGCAACCATATTCAGACCCGTATCGGAATCCTGGTAGCTTAGAACCAGAAAAGTAGAACTCCATTAAAACAAGTGACAGGAAAACATAGTTCTAATACAATTTCAGATACACATGTCACACACCCTGAGGTGCTGAAGGGGACTTGACATAATAGTCACTGCTCAAGACCTTATTGACCTATGAAAGAAACTGGACTGTAGCTATTAAACTCAGAAACTGGATGAAGAAGGAAGAAAATAAATTTTGCAGAAGAGAAAGGACTTTGGAGTCTGGACATCGATGATCTGTTCCTATATTTATGCTTGAGGATGAGGTTTTTGCTAAATTTGACTTTATTTTCTCTCCTCAAAGCTAGTAAAAAACTGGATATCTTGTCATAAATTGCTAAAATAACCTTGGAAAAAAGCACCAGAAAATATCTTCAAAAGCAGTGCTGAACTTGCCTCCTTAAAGCCAAAGTTCTCCAAGTATTTGGGACATGTGGGCACGGAAACACACATTGGGGGCATGTGGAGACCACTCCAAGATTTTTGAAAATGCTGAGCTCTTCAAAATTATGAAAAATAGATAATTTATACAAATCCCAACATATTAACAATTTAACATTTAAATTCTTCATCCCATCACCATTTACATACTAAAACTTAAAAGCAAATAATAAATACAAAATACTAAATTCATCATTGTAACACGGTTGTCAATTCCTCATTGATTCATGAATCATTTATTATTCGAGTATTTGAATTTCACATTGTTGAATTATAAATTTATAATACATGCACATTTTCCATTATAACTTTGAATCATAGGAATAAACAGTAGATGGAAATTTAAAATATTAAAATCATAAAATTGAATTGATGAAAAACAAGGAAAATTCCAACTGCTATTCACACACAGCCACAGAGAATTTTCGTCAAACAGTTTATGAATGACTGATATCAGTCAATAATAATAAGCCAGCCACATTATACTTCACCCAAGCATAAATAAACCTTTTCTAGCACTGATATACTATCCATAAATACAATTTGTTGTGGAAGAATAAGACAAATAAACAGACTGTAAACACAGTTAATGCATAGGAATTTGGTCAAAAAATAATCCCTGGAGAAACCCCATAGCTTGGGGAAAACCAGTCAAGAGAGTTTATTTTATTGAGATTTGTATGGAAATTTCAAAGATTACAACTAGCTGTAACAACAATAATTTAAGACTGTCATACGCCTTTAAAGCCATGCCCCAGCACCCAGAAATCTGAGCCAACTTGATTGTACGGACTGTCAGTTCAAGTACAGTTGTATGGACTGCTACAGTCACCTTAAACAGCATGCCAAACTGAGAAATAAAGTGCAGACATGATAGAATTACCTCTGCTATTAATGACCTCGATTTCCATGCATATAACTCAGCCTAGAAATCTGTGCCTTCAAGTCTGCAGTAAGGCCTATCACCATTAGCAGTACGGCCTGTCATAAAATTCAGCAGTACAGTTATTTTTTGCTGGGACCATGTTGGATCCTCTACAACTAGGACCTACTTCATGACACATTGGACTTGAAGGACCGTAGCCTTGAATGTGCCTTGATGGACACCAACTCCAAACTTCTCCTCCTTTTTCAAACACTAGGTGACCAACTCAGAGACACTTGGGCTAAGAGACAATTGAACTTCGTCCCACACAAGATCTTCTATCAAAGTGGGGGGTGGATTAGATAGTGTATAGGCTCCCACTTGGGACCATGTTCAACTCTCTATAGCTAGGACCTCCTTCCTCCACGAGACATTGGACTTGAAGGATTTTAGCCTTGAGTATGCCTAAATGGAGACTAACTCCACACTCTTCGTCCTTTTCCGAGCACTAGGTGACCAACTCAAATACCTTCGGGCTAAGAGACAATTGACCTTCCTCCCATGCAAGATATTCAAACTGCTCTTTGTTGCAGCTTTACAAAGCCAGGAGGAGATTTGACTTAATAGGCAGGCCTAGTATCAACTTCCATATCTCTGAAGAATTCCATAATACTCAGAAGTACTGAAAAACCTCCAGCAAAGTGATAATGCATTGAAGGCCAGTGAAGTCAAAGTTGATTGACCTCATCTAGTGATAACCAAGATTTAGTTGATCCCAAATCGGGTAGTCACAGTCTCAATGCTCAACTTACAGGTAGGGTTCACCAAGTCGGTGCATGCAGCATGGAATTAATAACAGGAGAAGGAAGAGAGCATGGAACAGTGAAGAGCCAGACATAACGTGAATTGCACTTTCCCCATCTCCATGCCCACTGTTGGATTCAATGGATGCTAGAGATCAATCCAGAGTCACTTCGACATACATGCTGTACTATTAATCATTGAATACATTAGGATGGTGGAGTAATCTGCTTGTTTAATGTCAACCAATGACATACAAACATGTCATCATAGCATTATTTACAAGGTCTGCAAACCAAAATTCATATCAAAATTCTATAAAATATTCAAGGCAAATACCTAGTTATGTACTCAAGCTTTTTCTAGGTCTCATGGTCTCATGCCACAACATTAAGACCAATCAGTACTTGCTTCCTGAGAAAAGTCTTAGATATATGATGAACCTTTCATGAATTCATATGAGTGGATGGATATATCTATGAAAAGTTTTATATTGATGGCTATGGTGTATCATTTGTTCCTGGCGTTACTACCATTTTGAGCCCATCAGAACCAACCTGTCACCTCTTTTCAGCTCAAATCCATGGAGCCGAATATAAAAAGGGTGAGTTGTAGGACCCTTAGACCATCTTTTTCCATTCAAACAACTGCAATATTATCATATACACACCTGTATTGGCAAAATGAATGAAATAAAATTCTCAGCAGAGGGGAGAAGCCTTGGTTCCAGATTTGTTTACAAGCAATACAACCATCACCATATCAACCAGGGCCTACCACGGTATCATGATCATTAGCCACGGTTTATGCCATCGAATGTTATTCACATAATCGACAAATTACCCATCCATGGTCTTATCGGTGGTGCTGAAAGGTCCTACACTAGGGTCAGCTGAGATTGAAATTCAATGAAATGGTCATTTGTGTGTTAGGCCACCATTGTGAATTTTGATTCTAAGTGATATCTCAAATGAAAAGATCCTGAAGGCATCAAGAAGTATATTACTAAGGAATATTTTTTTTTAAAGTGCTTACAGGGTGGTTGTTTCGGTGAAATTGATATGAATTTGCATTTATTTCAATTGAACACCATTCATGATTGTTCTCTTCCATTTCCTTTTCTGCTAAGTGTTGAACCAAATCCAAAGAGTGACATTAGGCATACTATCTCTATTTTTAGTAACATAGTAAATGTTGTTGGCCACCTTGTAGTATTGTACTTGCTGTGAATATTGCTGTAAGCCAGAGCTATATTACCTTAAAGTATCTTGCTTTTTGGCCTCACTTTTATTTGCAGAAAAATTAGTGATTGAAATAAATGTCTGCATTGAGATTTATCATTTGCATTTTAGATTCTGGACAGGATGGAATTAAATCCATCTTCTAGCATTTGGTATGTTTTTTATTATGAATCCAAATCTTTATGATGCTTATAGAATTGTATAAACCAGCTCTAAAATTGTGACCTTTGATTCTAAGTGGTATCTCAAATGACAAGATCCTGAAGGCATCAAGAAGTATATTACTAAGGAATATTTTTTTTAAAGTTCTTACAGGGTGGTTGTTTCGGTGAAATTGATATGAATTTCCATTTATTTCAATTGAACACCATTGATGATTGTTCTCTTCCATTTTCTCTTCTGTGTAGTGTTGAACCAAAGCCAAAGAATGACATTAGGGATACTGTCTCTATTTTTAGTAACATAGTAAATGTTGTTGGCCATATTGCAGTATTGTACTTGCTGTGAATATTGCTGTTAACCAGAGCTATGTTACCTTAAAGAACCTCACTTTTTGGCCTCACTTTTCTTTGCAGAAAAATTAGTGATTGAAATAAATGTGTGCATTGGGATTTATCATTTGCATTTTAGATTCTGGACAGAATGGAATTAAATCCATCTTCTAGAATTTGGTATGTTCTTTTCTTATCAACACATATCTTTATGATGTTTATAGAGTTGTGTAAACCAGCACTAACAAAAAGATGGGAGCTTGTTATATGAAGTTTGTGAGGCATATCATCTGTTTCCTTCATATAGTTGCCAATACAATTCCGTTGGCTTTTTTTGGCCTGCTTTAGGTTGCAATGACTCTCTAAATGGTAAATGGATTTTTTTTCTCCAATTTCACCTTTCTTGATCTACAAATGCAGTGCTAGGGCATTTGGTTTTTGTTATTTTCGTGTAGCTCTGCCTTCTAGAATGCAGATTAGAATTTCAACACTGAAGTTTTTTTATTAGAACAAGTGTACCAATGTTTTATGTACTTTATCTATCTTCTTATTTGTGATTGACAACAACATTATGTCTATGTTAAAGTTTCAAGCACCACCTGTCCATTTTTGGGATGTATACCAGTGTCATAGCCAATTGAAGAAAGTTCCTCCCAGTATTAATTTGGCTGAAATATGCATCCACAATTAATTTACAGTGATTTTTTTCAATAAGTTTCCCTCTCTTTCAATGGCTATATACAAATTCAGGTCAAAGTTTATCATAGGTGCAAAATGAATTATCTTGTTTCATAAACTCTTTGCTTTCATTTGCAGTTCATGCTCGTTTTTGGGACTTATTTTATGAGCTTAGTTGTATAATTCTTTTTCACCTGCCAGAACTGGATTCTATTGCTTCCAATATCTTTCATGTGGTTATTGATTATTCCCTGATAGCCCAAAGAGATTAATAGGCCATAACCAGGTTGTTGAAGCTATCCTTTCTTTATTCTCTTGTAGCATGCTTTGAAATGTTCTTTCTTTTTCTGTTTCGTCCTCATTTTTTCTGTGTTATTTTTGTCAATGATTTTCTATATTCAAATGGCCATTTTCAAAGTTTCTAGGAATCACAGCCAGTCTAAAATATAGTGGAGTTAATCCATTGATGATGAGCTTCGGATCCATCCATACCAAGAGGATGCTGGAGAAGAATCTGACACTACAAAAGACTCATATATTGCAGAGGTCGGGGCCAAGTTATGTATGGTTGGAGATCAGACATGTTCAGTTCCCTATGAACTCTTTGATTTGCCAGACTTGAAGCATATTTTGTCTTTGGACAACTGGAATTCTTGTTTGACAGAGGAGGATAGGTACAATATTGTGGCATACCTTCCTGACATGGACCAGCAAACTTTCAACCTAACTTTGAAGCAACTACTTGGAGGAGAAACATTGAATTTTATCAGTCCCATGGCAGAGCTCTTTGATAGGCTGAAAGGTGGGCTATGCCCCTCGAAAGTGTCCCATTACATGGAAGGATCGTTGTATTTGCAATAGAAGCTGCATTATCATTCATTGAGGAATTATCACAAGAATATGGTGAATAACTTCATGGAGATGCATAAGATCTGGAAAAGTTGTCCTCCAGGGGCAGGTGTGGAACAAAGGCTTAGGGTTTGGTACTCTTGTAAAAATCAGAAGAATATTTTACAAGATAGACCTCAGACTGTCCCTCCATATTCAAAGCTTGGTTTAGAATCCTTAAAAAAGAGTAAGGCTCGGAGACCACCGCCACAGCCAAGCAAAACAGCTACACCTGTTAAATATCAAGGTGTGACTGATATTGTCTACCCTCCTTGTCAGCAAAAGAATCTAACTACTGCAAAAGTTGTTAGCAAAGGTGTTCTAAAATGGAAGGCACCCAATAAGGCTCCTTTTCCCTCTGAAATTAGCACTGCAAAGCTGGATTCCAAGGAAATCATGAAAATAGAAAAGAGAACCCCCAAGGGAGTTTTGAAATAGTTTCCAAAGAGTCTTGTAAGGCATGGACAACCCCAAATGAAGTAAGAAAATATTCCTTTGAGGGAGAATCAAGGTTATGAAACAAAATCTAGATTGTCACTTTACCCACAGGCTATGGGTGGATGGGAAGGGGATAGTTTTATTGGAGAAGCTTCACTTGCCCTACCTAGGAGCAAAGATAGGAGGAAAAAGAACAAATCTAAAACATTGGAGAGTGCAGTGGTGCAACAAGGATTTGGATACTCCTACAGTAATGCCCCAGGGAAAAATATTTCAGAATATGACAAGAAGATGAAAAAAGCTAAGGGCCAACCAATACTTAACAACATTGGGACAATAAGTTACAGGTAGAAGATGATGTGGGAACTACCAGTTCTGTGCAATTTCAGAGGGTTATCTCATCAAACAATAGAGGGAATAGAGTCCCGAGTTCTCGTTTCTTGAATCATCATAGAATTGTATCGGAAAATGTTCCAAATGAAGGAAGCCCTTCAGATAGCTTTCAAGCACCTAAGTGGTTAAATTCACATATTCATGTGAGAGATACTGGAGATTTTGTCCATGCACCTCCAGGTAACATCTTGGATTGGAAGTTACCTTGATTTTTTTCATTTCTTAGCAGTCACAAATAGTTGTTTCAGGTTGTATGTCATAGAAACGTCTATAAAATTGTGTGTTTTTATTTGATTATTTAACCATTGGGGAAGGTTATTGAAATTCTGTCTCATGACATGGGAAATGCTTATGAACTATAATGTTTGTTTTATGCCTGCAAGAAATATTGCAAGTGAGGAGGTATATAAAATGGTCATTTGGAATTTCAAATTAGATATTACTCCTAAAGATATTTTTCTTTTCTTAACCTTTTGTAAGAACACGATTGGCAGTTTTACAAATCATCTTTGTTCAGGATAGTTTCTATTTGATATTTTTTCAAGTAGGCAATGGTCTGGGAGCTTAGCAGGCATTAGAGGAGAAGCTACTCTTCATGTTCTGAAACTGTAGGAAATTATAATAGTTGTATGTGAAGTATACCTTACATTGTCCGAAATTGTAGACAAGAAATAGATGTAAAAAGTGAATGTAAATGATCAAACTTTTTCTGTTTGTATCCATCTTTAGAAAGATATTTTTAACTCTAAATTCAAGATCATTACAATTGAAGGCGTAATTACTTTAATGGCCTTTCAGCTTCATTCCTCGTTTACACAATTGTAGAGCTAATTCTTACTTCAATCTTAACATAAAAGATGTCACTTATCACATGTGCAAGTGAAGTGTGCCCTATTGTTTTTGTGCTAGTTATTACTTCAATCCTGAGTCCTAACATGTAAGATACTACCTGTCTCTTGCCCAAGTGAAGTGCACTCTATTATTTCTGTGCTGTTTGTATGTGCTTGGAGTAGGCAATTCTGGCAATTTGGCAAAGAATCATTAGACTTTAGAAGGATGAATGCTATATATTATAAGTAAATGATTGCAATGGATGTTCAACTAGGTTTCAACCTTGGTTAACAGTTTTCTGGATGATTTGTGACATGTAAGGTGTCTTTGTAATCTACCTATTGTTTTTTTATTTTAATGTAATTTAGAATATAAAGACTCTTATAGTCATATGTTTCATCCTCAAAGCATAGCCAGGATGGATCATATGATGCAAGTATTTTTTTTAGTCCTTAACATGACGAGCATATATTTACATGGCCATAATTATGAATCCTTTAACAGTGGTAATTTTTTTTGTTTTTTTTTGGCAGAAATGGTTATAGATTTGTATTATAAAAGTGTTGCAGCCTCACTGGTCAGCGTAATATTATAGACAAAAGAAGGGAAAATTTCCAGTCTTATCCTAAAAAATTGTCCAAATTTTTTTTTTTTTTTTTCTGTAAAACTACTCAAAAACCTTTTTTGTCCTTCACAGAGGATTAACTATGTTTTGTTTGTTTAAAGCCTATAAAAAAATCCCAATACTGTGATGAATTAAGTCGGATTCCATTTATTGTTTAGGAGCTTGAGCGTACTATGCCTTCAATTTTATAGTTTCTTTTGTTGAACTAAATAAGTCTATATATAATCTAACAATGTTATATTCTTGTATGATATTCTAGCAAATGTATCCTCATCTTAATGAGTGTGCTGTTTTACAAGAGGCTGGGAATTATACAGCTAAAAAATTGGATATCATATGCCATTTTTTGGGTCATCAATCCCGTGGCTCTTTACCATCTAATTTCGATTGCAACTAAACATTTGTAAGTGCAGTATACCATTGTAGTTACACATGCCATTCAAATGTGTTTTTAATATAGTGACCTAATAAACTTAGAAGCCAATCAAAAGCTTCAGAGTGATGTGTACCTTGAACAAATTGGCGTTGTTTTCTTGGCAGACTCTCGATCAATTAACATTCTTTATTGTAATGCATGAGCTGAATGGTTACATGGCCACTGTCACAAACCAAATTTAGCCAGTTTCCTAGTGGAGGTGTGGGGTAGTTCCATTCACTGTATGGTATGTTACACTATCTTTCAAATTAGACACAATAATCTTTCCTTATAAATAGACTGCTCTTTGTTAGCATAGTCCTGAAATAGACTTGCCTCCTTCAAAAATTTCTTTCAAGAACTAATATCTTTTTGCTATGGTTGTTCAATTGCCTTAGTCTATGCTTGTTTTGGTGCATATAGGCCATGATGACTCTTGGAAAGCGATCTAAAGACTGCAATGCTGTTATAAATGGAGAGCTTGTTATCCATTCAGAAAAAGGTGAATCTTAAGGGGAATCCAATTAGGTAATTGTCCCACTCACAAGCCTTCTATCCTTTGTTTTGGAAAATTACATTTGAAATTTCACTGCAAATGTATCCTACTCAGACTTGATTGTTATTTGGTGTCTCATCTATCCCAATGGGTACATTGAGGAATAAATTATGGCCATCATCAAACCCTCCCATTTGTCTGAAACTGATGAGGTTTTTGTATTCAAGGTTTTGCTGTTCTGCACAAACTCAACCTAGGCATCTATCTTGAACTGTATGTAACTTTGTTTATCTCAATGGGTTACATGGTCTTTGTTTTGCAATGCCCACACAAGAATCAGTGCATTCTCAAATGATGTCCATGCATGTTTCACACAGGTGATCTTCATGTATCCACTTTCTATTCATTTTCTTATGCTACCATTTGACCCTTGCAGTGATGTCTTGATAAATGAAGATTGGTCCTGATCAATGCAGCATTTTTTAACTTCAGTTTTGAGGTCAAAAAATTCAATATTAACTGGCTGTTGCACTTTTAAACTTTTCAAATTATTAATGCCATTTTGACTTTTCTAAAATCTTAGATATATTTGTACTTGCCTTGTTATACTTGGTGTCTAGACTTCTTATGGTGCAGCGTTGTTCACCAATGATTGGCAGCCTCTCAGAAACTTGATTCCAGGTTTCAGGTATATGTCATATTTGTCTATAGGTTGCACACATGTACAAATGAATGCCAAAGAGAAGAAAAAATGAGAAGATACACTTTTATTATTGAATACTTTTCTCTTACAAATATAACATCTTGATTCACACATTTATAGCATGGTGGTTTAGCCACCTAGCCTTTAAATTTTCATTTGGTTACATGTCATAACATTAACGTTAAACACATTTGTGTGTTGTTAATATTGCAATATGCCATTTTTTTAAAGAAAAAAATATCCATTTCTATTCCCATGAAAATTGAAATCACATTTATGAGGTGTTTTTTGCACTTTTCTGAAAGTCGTCAAAAAATGACTCCAGAGTCCAGTCTATCAGTCTATACTCTATAGTGTCCAGAGTATGCCCTTGGGCCTTATTGATTCTTGTTATATAATAGCTTTGTACTTTGTTCCAGACCTGTTCCCTCAGAGCCTCTTTGCATCTAAGCATATCTTCCCTATTCTTCAAAAGAGGAATTAGATTCCATGAGTACTCCCAAAATTTTCTAATTATGTACTTCAAATTTTGAAGGCATGTTATTAAATTAGATATTTCCCCTTGACAATATTATTACAGATAGTCAGAGATACATTTTGATTTCATCATTTTTATGTGAGTTTTGAATTTTCCTATCTACTTTTACATTTTAATGGCCATGCATGAATTGATCTTGTGCTGCAGACAGGTTTAAGTTTGACTGTCTAAATCTTAAAAAATTTCAAGCATGTTTGCATAATTGGCTTCATATTTCATTACATTACAAGAAGAGTTTGCTTTGACAGTGCCCTAGTTTTACTCAAATGGCCTAGTTTTACTCAGATGATTGAAATTTTATGTTTATCTGATAATGTCTATAAAATATGCTGACCCCCCAGGCACAAGAGAATGCAAAGTTGCACTACACAAATGCCTAAAGTCAATGATGCTAATGATGTGTCTAGAGGGATTTTGGAGAAGTACCCAAAGCACCTGAATGTTTTTCCTCCTAGAGTTCTCAATGGTTCATTATCAGGTGTTACTGCTGAGACATATAATGCTGATACACAGTTGTGGAGAAAGCATGTGAAAGGCTACAAAATAATGAACAAATATATTAGGGAGAGTAGATATCGCAATGTTATGGACATGAATGCAGGTCTTGGTGGCTTTGCAGCAGCACTTACATCCGACAAAGTTTGGGTTATGAATGTTGTCCCAACCATTGAAAAAAAGAATACACTTGGTGTGATATATGAAAGAGGCCTTATTGGAATTTATCATGACTGGTATGGTTACCCTTCATTTCTCTTTTAATTTTTGCAAGGCTTTAATTTTTGTTATAGAAATATAACCTATAGTTGGAGGACCACAATTCACAACAATGTACATGCATAGGTAGACGACTAGGTTTCCACTCTCATCCCATTTTGGGAAAAGAATTATAGGAACAAACTGCATCTAATATGTAATATAACATGTAAAAACTCTGGTTTTTGTATCCTTATACCTTTTTAATGGCCCTAGTGAAGCATAGTAGATTGACAGACAAGATGCTCACCCAATTGAAATCATGCCATTTGTCTACTACATGATGCGCCAATAGATTCCATTCTATTTTAAAATGAGAGGATCCCTCCTTGCCATATAACATAAAAATCATGGTTTTCATAAACCGATATGGGTATCTCAAGTATTGTGTAGAATACATCCAATTATTCTTTTCTAAGAAGGCCTTATATTCAGTCCACCAATCTTTCAATTTTTTTACTAGATTGAATTCCTTGGCTCTGTACTCATCCAGAAATGTTTTGTTCAAGAGCACTTGAATTTTCTTCAGCTTGAACATTATTTTGAATGAATAGGGTTGTAAATAAGCTATGAAAACCCTACCTTCACTTATGACTGATCTCATTCCAAGATTAATGTGTCTGAATATCTATTTGACAACATCATTATATGGTAATATTATTGGTTTGGCGGCAATCAAGTAAAGGATGTGCTTTCTGATATTCCAAAAAACCTCTAAGTCATCATGGTCCTTATGGAAGTCTTCATTGACGAACATTCTATACATGTATTTGGGCACTCAAGGTCATCTTGGAATCCAATTAAATGATTTGTATCTGTGAGCAACATTGGATCTGCATCTTTCCAAGGGTTGGGACTTTCTTCAACTTCCCATTTTAAGGTAGCTTCCCTATTCCTTGTGCTTTTGACATTTTAAATAATAAATATCCTACAATAAAAAATGAAAATACAAATATTAAATCTTGGTTAATAGGTGAGTTATGAACATAAATCGAGTCTACCTCAAGTTTCGAGCTAAAACAAATGGAATTTGAGAAACAAGATAGCAGGTGAACAAACTTGGCTTCTCTAGAAAGTTTACAAAGGATAATGGTGAATATTAATTGTGAAATACCTCCCTGAGATGGTTAAGATTATTAATGACAACTATATATATGCACGGGTGGCAAATTTTGGTGATAAGTCCTGTATTTTGTTTTTGCAATGATTTATGGAGTTTGAGGATATGCCCTTATCTGAAATCCTTATGGCATGCTTAGGTGGCAAGCTGGGGTGCATAACTTTTGAAGAGAAATGTTTTGACCATGTCATTTGCACCAAGGGATTCACATGAAGCCCAAGTGCAGTTTTCTTTGGAGCGAGGCGTTCCTGCTGTGATTGGTGTAATGGAGACACAATAGCTTCCTTACCATTCCCATAGTAGGGATTGAAACGTCGAGATTTGTGAAATCATCCAACACAGCTCCTTCTTATTTACAATTCTTCACTGTGTAAATGACTACTTTCATAAATACTAGTTACTGGTAAGTTGTAATAGTAATAATTATGTAGTTTGTGGATTGATATCTATCATACATTTGTTTGAATATCATCATTGTCAAGCAATAACAACTTCTTAAAGGGTGCTAGCTCAATGATAGAGCGCCTGCCTAATTATAGGCAGGAGGTTGGTGGTTTGATTCCTCTGTGCCCTATCATAAATTTGTGACTACAAAAATGACTAAATTCACATATATACGACTATTAGTAGCTAATTTATCGTATCTTAGTCGTATTTAGCTTAGTCATTAATATGTTAACATCTAGTAGTTTATTTAGTCGTATATTTGGTCATTAATGGTTGTAATCAGTGACTAAATCGGCGACTAAATCAATGATTAACTCAGTGACTAAATCAGTGACTAAATCAGTGACTAAATCTGTGACTAAATCAATGACTAAATCATTAACTGTCAATGACTAAAACAATGACTAAATCATTGACTGTCAATGACTAAAGCATTGTCTATCAATGACTAAATAATTGTCTATCAATGACCAAATCAATGACTAAATCAGTGACTACTAAGTCAAGCTATTAATGACTAGTGAAATACGACTAGCTATAAGATAGTGGTAAGCTACTATTAGTCACCGACTCAAAAATAGTCATTTATAGCCTGATTTTAGTCATTTTTTTAGTCATTAATTTATCATTTTCTACTAGTGCTCCCTGAGTCCTGCAATATCTTTGTCCATAGCTTCGACATAGTTGTGTGTCACTTCAAGCATAAATTGACTAATCAGGGGGTATTTTGTGCTACCAATTTCACTTTTGCTTGTAGTGAACTCCTTGACCTTCTTCTCAACCGCATCGACCAACTCTACGATTTGTTCCTGATACGGTTGAAGCATATTATTGAATTGTATTTCTTTTTCTCGCAACCGCTGCGATTCCTGTTGCAAATGGTTCATCTCTGTCATCTTCTTCATCTTTGCAAGAGCTCCTAATCTCTTGAATTATTCATTCATTGCTGCTACTACATTTTCTATGTTTTGGATGCTCTGCTGCAAATCCAGTCTATCTAGGAGCTCTTCTAGCTCCGACCATGTCTTCAACGCATCAGCTAGCAATGACTCTACATCATCTATGTGACACTTCATCTATGTTGAAGTGAGTCTAAAGGCCTATGACCTTGCTTCCTTGTCTGCCTCAGGCATGCCTAGTGCTCGAGCCTCAAGCTCAACAATCTACGTGTGCTATTCCTCCATCTTGACCACTGTCTCTTCTAAAGCCTTTGCTCTATCTGCAATTCTTCTTACTTTCTGTGTCAGAGGCAAGGCAAATTCTATGTTACACTTGAGTAACTCCAATGCGATGTTCTGCAAGACCTGACTGAGATCCTGTTCTCTTTCTTCATATACTCTTAACTCGTCCGCCTTTGTTTGAAAGCTTGCGGTGAGATCTGCATTCTGTTGTCTCAACTGAGTGTTCTGCTTATAAGTCGCAAGATCTCTATCCCTGAGCTCTGTGGCTATCTGCTACTGGATCATCTATAGTTGATCAATGGGGAATTGTGCCAGATTAACCTCGACAGGTTGTCTAACTTGTATCTACACACCAATCATCGAAGCAGGGAATCAGATACTCCCTGATGGTATAAGAACTGTATTGGTGCGCTCCTCTGCAAAGACTTCCTTGCGGGAAATCGATGGTGTTGAGCTTTCTCCTGCTGTCGCCTTGACTGGATGATTCTGCATCATGGAAGTCTTCTTAGTTAGTGCTTTCAACTCCAGAAGCTGCTTATCTATCGCGCTCTGCAGCTTGTCCGGCAATGTCTGCATCGCCTGAAATGAGTCCCGTATCTCTTCCTTCAATCTCACTGGGATGGGATCATAGTCATCCTCTGTTAGTGCGGTCTCTGTAGTTGGCTTTGAGGATTTGCATTTTTTCCTCTTTGTTGCCGGTGGTGGCACATCTACTACATCTTTCCTATTTTGTGCCGTTGGTGGCACTTCTACTACATCTTTCCTCTTGAAACCTGCCTAACCTTTTCCTTTGTCTAGTGGATCTATCGGTGCGGTATCTGTCGGTAGATTTCCTACTGTTGAATCTTCTAATGTCTTCTTCCACTCTTCATCAAAGTCTTTGATGACATATTCTACATCCTGCGCTATCATCCTGAATGAACCAATAGCCCAGTTATCCATTCTAAACCCTTTTGGCCTCAGATAGATTGTATGCCTGTCCGCAATAATATCAATCCAGTTGTGATACATGTCAACAACCTCTGTGTTGAGCCACAGTGTCTTTTGGATGACTCGCTGCAATAGCTTATAGTATTCATAGAATAATATCATATTCATCTTTTTCTTGGCTGGATTGTTGCTTTCCCATAAGTTTGCATAGCACGCGCCTCTGCACTCTCCGCCTCGTAGCTGTAGGAACTGGGTATGGGGTGGCTCTCTCCACCCGATGAATGCACATAATATAAGCAGCCATGAGAAATGGAAGGGGTGGTTTGGCTCATCCTACGCTGTTAAAAAATCTTGAAGAAAATTATTTAATAAAAACAAACACCAATTAAATTGTTCACCTTCTGCGACCTACATGGCAAGGTGAATAACTGATCCTGTGACTTCTTTCGGGGATACTTTCGTTAACAGTCTGCATGCAAGCAAACTGGCTGTAAATATGAGTGTATCATCTACTAGAGCTGAGAGGTCATAATCCTGACCTCCTCTCTGTAGCTTGTACTTGTTATCAAGAAGCGCTGGTAGCTTAGTATCCTTGCTTTTCCCTGATATATGTGTCTGAGGGTCCTTACCGATCTTGGACAGCCTAGTGATGCGGTGTATCAATTTGAAATTTAGATCAACCCTGTTACCCAGCCAGAGGTAACCTCCATGCACACAGGAAAGTAGCACTCACACCACTGTATTAACCTCTGCACCCCGTCCAAAATGTGGTATTTTCAACAAATTGAGCAAGCCTGATTGCTCAAGAATCTGAACATGTTCCATAGGAACAAACTCATCTGCATCGGTCCTCGGGTTCCTTTGAATTGTAAGATACTGATCCGGCCGAAACTAAGGATATGTCTTACTGTCTCCAAGGTTATAGTCTGTAAATTTGAGAACATGGACATATCCTAACAGTTCTCCATCTTCCTATACACAGGAATCAGTCGGCGGTAGGCAGAATAGGAAACTTAGCACCCTTGGGAATGGTTACCTCTGGCGCGTCCTCGACTTGCGGCACAATGTATACTATCACCACATGAACTTCCTCTTCCTGCTCTAGGCCAGACTCTTCTACTATCTGATCTTGACTCTTCATCCTTGTCATCTTCCTAACCTATGGTGCACATAGTTTCACAACCCTGGGCAGCGTCGTCATAGCAGAATCGAGGCCACCATGCTGGAATCGTCGCACAACGTCTTCTAAAGGTTCCTTCTCAGACATAAACCGTCTAGTGCAATACTCTAGACTAGTAATGGCTGGGAAAATGGGGAAACTAGCACTCTATAACTAGAGTATCTCTACATAGGGAAAACTTCTACAAATTGCTCTATAACTCTCAGAAATCGCAAAAGTAACCCTTCTGTTTGAATGATCTGTGTATTTGTAATGAAGGCGATAATATCTGAAGCAACAGTCGCTTAAGCTGGACCCGTTGGTGGCATTTATTGCATGGACGAGACAACACCCGGTGCCTTGATCCTCATTAAGTGCTAAAAATCCGATCAAATCTCCCTTGAAAATTGTGTACAGGCATCGGTCTCGACCAAGATTTACCAAATCTAGGACAATCCTTATACTGTTTTCAAATCTAGGGCAATGTATACCTATCATATCTAGATTAATTGCATGTCACACTACTACATTTCGATCCAAAATCTGATGGAAAAATCTGAAGGTGCGTGGATTTCTCTTTTTAAACTTACCAAAACTCACAAGGATACATTTTTTTTTTGAAAATGTGGCCACAAGCGTCGGTGAAGCAACGGCTATTCTCATAACCGTTGGTTAAGCGATGGAGAGTTAGTAAGCGTCGCTTAAGTGACGGCGCCAACACTCACATAAAAAAGTAAACTATCAAGCCAATAGGTTAGGTCTAGCTACCACTCCTTACACATCCCTAAAGCCTAGGTTTAGATTAAGTTCACCCCAATAATGATGTTATCCCCTACCATAAAATATTGATCTATTATAAAATCCCAGAATAGTTTCCTATCTATATAAGGCCCATAAATATTACATGTTCGAAGACCTTTCTTAGAGCCTTTGGAATACCTTCTAATACAACACCTGTAAGAATAAAGAGTGTTGAAATCACAATAAAACTAGAATTCCAACTTCTCATTAAACCTCTTAACAAACCCTTAGAATTAACATAACAAAATTGTTTTAACTACCTTGAAACATCATAATGTCCCACTTATATTAAACCATCTTATAAAAGATTGTTTCTTTGGAGCACCCCAAACCCTCACATTCCAGGATAACATAAACATTAAGTCACTTTCTTGGGGGTTTTGTCTACTCTAAAAACCTCAGTAGTGTTTGATTATTTTCTTTCCAAAACCTCCTTTGAAGTCTTGGATTTTGCTAAAAAGATGCAAACTTTTTTCCCACTATATGCTTTTCAAAAGAATTGAATATATATATGATTGAGACATAAATTAATCTACAAAAGATTAATATACAAACTACTATAGAAACTAATATAAAAATACAAAGAGTAATACCATATTTAAACATAAACTAAAATATTACACATATGATATGATATGTTTGAGAAATAAGGTTTTTTACTATTTGGCAATATGTGGTAAATGTGTGTAAATTTTTCCCTAAAATATGGGATGGATCCCTGAAGTAGTGCATTGATGTCTTAAAAGGATTTATTCATGCATGGAGCATGAGATAGGGAACCTGTGTTGTCCTGGATCGATCCCTCAAAACCTCTGTGTCACCAAAGCTAGCAGTCTCACCCAACATGTGGGCATAAAACCATTCTAATAAGCGAGTCTCAGGTTCTGGATTCATCGGCACAGATTGGTGACTATATAGGAGTTGTAACAACTATCTGAATCTCTTTTTGAGGTAAGATGATTCGTTGCTTCTCAAACCCTCAACAAATCCCTGTTACTACAAATCAGAGACGCCATCTTCCAATTTTCTTCTTCCTCCGAAAGACAAGCTCGCAAAGTTTTTTATTCTGTGTAAATCAGTAAAGTAGGAGAGCATGGCATCTACTCGCCATGGATTCAGCATGACAACTTCCAACATATTCTTGCATAGTGGAAGGGTGGGTTTCATGTTCGCTTTCTTCACAGTCATTTTTGCATGGTTTTGCTTAATCTCCTGCAATGCCCTCTTTGAAGATCAAGTCAGTGTCATAGACTGGTAAGATCAACGCACAACCCACTTGGCATATCTGTTGAAATTTTTGTAACGACTCTAAGGGAGATCATGATTCCGGAAAATAGGTTTCAACATTGGTAGAATTCTTATTCTCATTGAAAGAAATCACCATTTAAGTTACACTTCTTCTTACAAGCATCAAACGAGAGCATTTTCCTGCCTCCAAACAAAATAAAGCCAACATACGTCTTTTAGCTTCAGGCTTAAATATGATCAGCCAAAACTGTTGTCTTTAACTGCCTAAACTATAAAGACTATATATTTATAAAATAAACTGAGTCCACAACTTTCCAATCAGTTTTAAATTGGTCAATGTCTTGAGCTTCTAGACAACCATTGTCCCAAATTACTGCTCTACCTGTCTCCCAAGTGTATCTGTGGAACCATTCATCTTGAAGACAGTTCCTGGCCTTTCTAATTCTTAGAGGGTAAGGTCAGATGAGCTTTCCCTCCTGCTACTTTTTTTGCTTCAGTCTAGCTCTGTGGATGTCTTCCTCTCTCCTAAAGTATTTCTAGAACTAGGATGTCTCCACTCTCAACCACATAGCAGAATGATCTCTTTCCTTGCTAATCCTTTCCTTTTTACAACTGTAGTCTGCAACTTTTCCTTGGGCCTCTATACTTCATTGCTACTTTACCTCTGCAAATCTGTTAGGCTTGATCACAAAACCTCTCCACTTTTATTCTGGTGTGGGATCAAAATGATTTTTTTTCATCACAATAAATTTGTCACCCTGATAAGTTTTTTCAGCCTTTGGAGTATTTATTTTGATCTACTTCCCATCTTGAAATAGATTATAATTACCACTTCAAAAAATTCTCCCTTCAGTTTGATTCCATCCTCCAAATGCCCTTCGTTGAGGATCAGTGATAAAATAAATCTATAAACCAATGTTTTTACTTCATTTGTTTGCTACTGTTCATTCTTGTCAAATGAGGCCTCGAGGATTTGATCCATTCTCCCTACCTTTTTAGATTCAATTGGTAATCCCCTTGCTGCATTGCAGAAACAATAACATAAATGCTCTAACAAGTTCTAAGTTTCCCAGTTCCTGTAAAAGATTTAGGATTTGGTGTACATTTTTACATTACATTCTACTACTTTGTTACACCAATTAAGATGTGGGATTACTACAGTTCTGAAAGCTCTATTAGTAGTTAGAAAATTTAGTTGGATGGCATCAAACTACCATTGTTTGTTTGGGAAGTTGATCTTGATGATTCGCCATGTACAACAGCACAATCTCAGGAGGTATTTAACATTTCTTCACATGTTTCATTTTATGTTGGTCCTTTCATAAAATCCTCAGATGACCTATTAAAAAAAATTACAATGACCCTTTGTGGGATTCCCAAAGATTTACCGACAGTAATAACAAAAACTATTGCACTGAAATTTCAGTCCTCTCCCAGCATATCAGTTTCGACAGTAGTGAGAGCAGCTCAATGTATGGCATAGACCTATAACAAATGGGCTGAAATATGATACTCACAATCCTACTTTGATTGGATCGATAAATTTATTTCAAGAGACATATGACTCATATATGAAGAGTGAGGATTTGCTCAAAGAGAGGATGTGCAAAACAATGGTTCAATTTGGCTGTCTCATTTTGTGTATAGGAAAACTCTGCTTCTTTTACTTCCCTTAACATTGGGTCCTTTTTCTATATAACATCGGGTCCTTTTTCTCTTTCTTATGCATTCAAAGAACCATAGGCCTAGAAACTTACCTATTTTCTTGGAAAAAGGAAAGTTTAGTTTCTTCCTGCACTCCTCAGTTAGAAAAGCTCAGTTCATTATTGCTCTCTGAAAGTAATGATCCACCCTTTTTATTATTATCCTTTGAAATCTCTCTTAAACAAGAGGCCCAAATCCCTATTCCTCCAATACAAAATTAACCTTCTTAATCATTTGACAAAGAAATTCTTATACCAGCATCTATAGTCAATGTATACCTTATGACTAGCCTGCAAAGATTCACCCTTAGGTTTCAAACAGGTATAAAGCTATTAAACTGCCACCTATTCTTCATGACTTTCCTCCTAAACATGTATAAATTCCCTTCCTAAGTACAATGGAGAAGATGATCTTTCAGCAGATAGACATTTGGCAGCATATCAAGGCTTCACTGATTACCTGAAAATCCAGCATGATGATGTCTTTATGAGAATGTTCACAGATCCTTTAGAAGGAAAAGTTAGAAAATGGTTCAGAGATTTGGCAGCTGGATCCATAAGTTCTTGGGTTGATTACAAAGATATTTTCTTGAATAAATGGGCTGAAAGGAAATCCCATCATCAGTACCTCTATGAGTTTTATGCTATAAAAAGAAGGAATGATGAAAATATTACAAAATTTAATATGAGATTCAAGAAGTTTTATAATAGCATGCCAACGGATATACAACCCTCTGAAACTACTACCAAGGTGTATTACGTAGCAGCACATAATCCTAAGTTTGCATTTCTTCTCAGAGAAATATATTCAACATTACAACAAATGTTTACTGATGCTGAGGAATTGGAAAACAAGTTATGGTCTTGTGGGAAACAACTTAATTATAGAGGGAAAGATGGTCAGATATTGAGGAAGCAGAAAGAGGAAAAGAAGCAAATGAATGAAAGCACTATTTTTTTTTGAATCTCAAAAGCTTGGTGTCGATGGGTTGACCAAGATATTACAAGATTTTGTTACCTGAGTGGAGCAGCTCTGATATAATAAGCGTTTTCTCAACTTACCTTCCAAATTCAAAAGTTTACCCACCAGAAACCAAGTGCTCGTCAAAGCTTTGGCTCAGAACATTAAAAGACAGCAGAAGCCTTGCAGTGACATAGGTATAAAAAGAGTAAGTTTTCAAAGTATGGTCCTTCCTACACCAAGGATTTTTTTTATCAATGATTTTAAAAAGACACTTCTGTTAACTTATTTGGATATTCTTTTCAAGCTGATTTTATTAAAAGATGAGTAGTGTTTTCGACAAAGTGCAGCAATTCCTAATGTTCAAGAACATACAAATCAACGGTTTGATGAGCTTATAGCTGTCCAAGATTGTCACACAGAGCCTGTCGTCCAGGAAGAATATGAGCAAATTCAAATGCCCATTGAAGTGACAACAAAAATGATAGAATAGTCATTAGAAGAGGAAGGATTAAATGAGGATTTAATTTACAGCCCAGGATTTTGGTTAGATATCTTTGTAAACCCTGAATTTAATGATGAGGTTGAGGAAGAGTTTTCAATTATAATAGATTTCTTGCACTATATTGAATAATATATCTCACTAGTGAATAGTGATGAAAATCTTCACCAGGAAAAGTCATTTCTCTATTGAACAAATTGTTTCCCTCAATACTTATGAAGACCGAGCTGTTCATGAAGAGCAAATTCAAAATCATTATGAAGAGACAATAGAAATGAAAGAAAATATTTTTGTTGATGAATATGTATTGCTGTCCACTATTCTTGAAAATAAGATTTGTAAATTTTCCTTTGAAATCAAAACTAGGGCTAAACAATATATTTAATTTGTTACTGGAAACCACACATGAATTTCATTTACGAAGGGAAAATTCTTATCATTATCAACAAAAATGTTTAGTAGCATACCAAATAATGATGTGTACAATGATGAATCTGAAGAGAATCATAGTTTGCATCTCTTTCCCTATACAAAAAATTTAATCAACAAACCAGAGCCCATACATGACGCATATGAGTTGAAGAGAATCATAGTTTGCATATCTTTACATGTACAAAAAGTTTAATCAACAAGCTAGAGCCCATATATGACACATATGAGTAGGGATACAAAGATCAATGATTTCAAGAAAATTTTATGGGCAACTCCCACTTGAAGTCATCAAAGAAGCGGAGGAAGCACAAGTTATATAGAGGCAGCGCATTCTTGTTGACAAAGAAGGGGTACTCCCCACTGATCAGAAGGTAATTTTTCATGCTTTTGAGGATCCAGTGGAAATTTTGTTGGAGTCTAGAATAGTGAAGGCTTCAAATGTTTTAAGCTTTATGAGCCCACATTTCTTTGATTGAAGTATAAACTCCATGATCCTTTTGCATTTCAGTCTTCAGTTTTATTGGTCCCACTCTTGCAAAAGTGCATGCAAGAAGTTCAGTTATTCAGACAAATGCTTGCATGGTTTATTTGGAAACATGATTTTACTTGACTAGAGCTAATGATCTTATTAGAGTAGGAATCCTACACATAAATAGATTTTTGGTTAAGCATCTACATCAGTTTTCCAATTCAGTGTTTGTAAGGTTTTGTTAGTTTGGTACATACAGTTTACTCTCAACAATGATGAATACACAGAGACAGGGACAAAGAGAATGGTTAAACTTATGTGGTTACAGAATAGGTCCATGCATGCAGAGGTTACACATATGAATATACAGCAATGGATAGGAAGTTTTCAAAAATATAAGTAGTTCAATTGACTGTACCCCATATATTTTGATCATCTCTTTTGAATATATGCAAGATAGTTATCTGTTCCTTTTTTAATTTTCTTGTATCAAGTTGCTTGACGTTACACAACCTGAGTTGTTTTTATGCTCCTTAAAGAAATTATATTGTTTTGCAGGCATCAACAGTACATAGGAAAAGTAAAACATGCAGTTTTCCATAGCCAGAAATCAGGGAGGAAGCGTGTTATAGTGGCTATTGAAGAAAATGTGGTTGCATCTCTAAATCTATGCAAAGGCGAGATATGTATGCTTATTTCCAAGCTTGCTTTACTGCCTTATATCATAATTATGTTTATTTAAGTTGTTTCATCTTTTTCATTTGAGTTTTTGTTATTCTTTCACAGAAGAGTTTAGAGGACTAATTTAGTCTTGGTAACATTAGTTTCAATGATATTAAATGAGAATGTGAAATTCATGGATGACAGACATCTAATTTCAAATTTGGGCTATGCTTATATCCTATTCAAATTGACTAACATTCTCAATGGTATTAGACTAGGATACAAAATTCATTGGAGATGAATTTGATAAACCATCTAGATCTATTGATTGTTCACCATCCAAGTGAAGTCCTTCATTGGCTAAAACGGCCGCCAATAGCATTCTCCACTAACTTTCCTCCCTTTATCCAAAGATGGTCTTTTCCATGATTGCATAAAACAAAGGATACAAATTGAAAATAAATCAAATTCATCTACATTCCAAACTAAGGTTTACCCTCTACTTCTATTTGTTGCCTATACAACATGCCATGTTGTGATAGTACAAAAAGAACTAGCCGACCACGTAAGATGGGTACCACTAGTGGAAAATAAGAGATTAGTGACCAGGAGACCAAAATTTTTGGTCACCACAATTTTTTTCAAGGGATAAATGACCAAAATTGATAAATTTAAGTGAGTTAACTAAAAAAGACTAAGATAAATGACCAATTTTGGTCACTGGATAAAAACCAACTCAAAATGACCAAGATAAATGACCAAATTTGGTCACGGGATATCTAGACTAAAAATGACCACATGACAATTGGTCATTTTTTTGGTAATTTTTTATTCTTGCGATCTTCTTATCACTCCTAATTAATTAATTATGATTAATAACGTAATTTAATTAAATAAGGCATAGTGTATAAATTATATAATAATTGAGACTCAAACATGCAGTGAGTTAATGCAATTATTCAATTGACTTAGGCCACTCCCATCGACACATACACGACGTATGATTTCATGATAAGTGTTGAACAAAATATTTGATGCGCCCCCAAGCCCGATTATGCTAGCTAATTTACTAATTACATCTAATTGCTTGATATAATATTGTAGAATTTTTTTTTTAATGTTTTCAGAGTTGTGTATTATTTTTTCTTAGGTGCCCAATCCTTATCATAATTCTTACATCTCTCAAGCTTGGATTGCACGTGGATACCCCAATATGGTTATATTGGCATAGTCTAAGTAGTTTTTTTGATATAATGAAGTGTGCTCCAACTTGAAAATAATTACAATAAAATAGTTAATGTTATATTGTTACTCATGAAGTGTAAAATTTGTGATACACATATGACTACTTAATTAATGTGTTTAAAATAAGTTTCATTGAAAATATATCATTTTTTTCATGTAGAAATTAATTAAGAGTATTCAATTGTTTAAAATTGTAAAAATTTGAAAGAACAATATTTTCTTGCATTTTTTTATTAAAATATTTAATAAACTTTTATTTGTCAATTGAAATACAATTCTTTATATTGTCTTTCATTTGTCAAAAGCAATATAAATAATTGAAATTAAAACCACTTGCAAATACACAAGTATATATATACCTACCACATATAGCTTTACTAACACATAGCTTTACTATTTATGCCCTTTTAATTGAAATTAAAACCCCTTGCAAATACCTGGGTATGAACCTACCACACATAACTTTACTATTTATTCCCACCCACATGCAACTAATGAAACTTTACACTCTTCTTGCTTGGGCCTTTAAGTTAGACTGGGTTAACATTAATTGGTTGGTTGCTAATCTAATTTAAGAGCAGGTTGTCACAATAGCTTGAACAAAACTTCTATAATAAAGGTCTATTTTTTCAACAAATTTTTTTTCTTGATAATTTATGTAAAATGATTTGACAAAGTTATTATTTATTTGAAAAAAAATAAGTAAATTATTTTTGGTTTATTTCATTTGAATTGTGTTTTATTTTAAAATTAAGATACAACATGAAAAAAATATTATAAGAAATATATTGCATCTATGGTATGGATAAAAGGGAAGAAGATGAATATTAATATTGCATCTATGGGATGGATAAAAGTGAAGAAGATGAATATTAAACCACACAAACAAACACGTTACAACCCGAAAATAAACTAGTGATAGCTGTCACTCTGTTCGTTTTGGCCAAATATAATTAAAAGGTATGAAGTATTAACCTTCTTTCCTCTTTTGAGTCGAGCCCCTTCAGAGTTGATCACCGCCAACGTGATGGAGAGCGAGCCGCGTGGGAAAATAGAGGGTTCGTTTGGTGGTTTCACTTTCTTTTCCCATTTAGTAGAGCCCCTTCCAATTTGATCAGTGCTGACATGATGAAGAGTGAACGGCTTGGGGAAGAACAGAGGGTTCATATGGTGGTTGCCATTTTGGACAGCTTGTCCTGGAGTTTATTCTGGTAATTTCTATTGTATTTCGTGGGAGATTTTGTTATTACAGAAATAGAATGTTGATGTTGGTTAATTGGTGGGAGGGGAGTGATATTGCTTGGGTTAATATATATCCACCAGTGATAGCCTCTGCAATGGAGATGAAGAGGGCATCAGACCGGATGTGGAGGCTTTTGAAGAGGCGCACAAGGACATCCTTGAAATCCTCCAGTTCTTTCCAGGTAAGTCAAATTCTTCTGATATAGTTGCATCTAGTGTTAAACTGTTAGGGATTAGTTGTTAAAAAAAATTTGGATACTCTCCAAGTATGCAAAATCCTCAAATTGTCAAATTCCTCACCTTGAGTTGGTCAAGGCCAGCTAAGCCATACCATGCTGCATATAATGTTCGGAATGATATGAGCGTTTCTATAATCCTTCTGTCAAAAGTGTGCACCCGAGCGCGATAACTAACTAAGGTTGGGTAAGTGAGGTAGAAAGGTGGTTAAAAGTCAAGGTTGTTGGTTGCAATAGTTGGCATTCAAATTCATCCAATACACAAGCTGAACCAGGGTCTTCCCTCAAAGCAAGAAGGGTTTGGTGTGGTGAAGTGGTTGGATTTAGGATTAAAGCGTATCTGGCTACTTCAATGCATTAAGATTTGAATAGAAAGCGAAGTTTGGATTCTTTCCATTACCCAAATGAGCAGCGCAGAGTCATCTTCCTGAGGTCGTGAGTAAGGAACTTGTTGCCTTAAGCTAATTTATAAAATTCAGTAAGGAAGAAGCGAAAAATGAATTTTAACAGTATACATAGAACCTTAAGATTAACGCCTTTGTTGCATATTTTAACCCTGCTTTCATAGATCTACATATTTTCCTCAAGATGTAGATCAAAAAATTCCGTTCTTATTAAAATAACCTAAATAACCTCTTGTAAAGCCACCAGACTGAAGAGTTCCACCAAGACTTTTAGTGTTAAATTAAGGGCACTATCTTTCATCCTCGTCTCCTATAATTGCACATGTATCAATGTTCAAACATCCATGCCACACAATATGCATTTTTTTTCAATTAGTGCCCAGATGTATAAGACAATTCATTGTAACACGTTTCTGCAGTTCCATTCAAGTTTCAAACTGTCATGTGTATTTACTATTAACTGATATATGAGCTAAAATAGGACAATTTTTTGATCCATTATTCAACACAACACACATATCCTACAAAGTTTCTTTCATAGAACTGTTCTAATTCTGTAGTTCAACTCCACTATCATTGAGCAAAAATTTCAGACACCAATGAATTGGAAAATGTAATGAAAAAAATTCTGATGAGGATTTTCACACAGAGGCACTGTTGTTACTTGTTCCTTAGGATAAAGAGCTTGTTGAGCTAGGACAAGAATCAGTTTGAGTTTATAAAGATGAATGCAACATACCATTTTATTCCTTCATTTCATTGGAAGCTCAAGTGGAAGAACATCACCTCATCAAGGAAGGAGAGATTCCAGAAAGGCAGTTCAGTTATTTATAAGAAGAAAATTTCAATGATGAACAAGAGGTAATCTTTCATGATTTTGAAGACCCCATGGCACTTTCCTTGCAAGTATCTAGCTGTTTAACTCCTTTACTATTCATACACATTTTGATTTTGGATCTAGTATTTATATAAGTGACAAGTATCCTTACCGTTATTTATTTTGACGATTAAAAGTGAAAGAAAGGTTTATTCAGAGAAACTGATGCTTGCACGGTTTCACCGAAAGTCTGATTATACCTGATTAGATGTGTGGATACGGTTAGTGTAGTTAACATTAATAAGCTCATAGCTAAGCATCTACTTTCAGTTTTCAGATCAGTTTGTATATAGTTGTACAATATGCTTGCAGTAGCGATCAGCAGGTAAAGGGAGCAGATCAATGTTTTCAGGAGAATAGTTACATGCCGGTTCAGGCATTTACAGATTAACAAAGATGAGTAGAGATTGTTTCAGAATGGGTATGACACATGGTCTCTAGTTCTAGGTGCCTTGCAAGGAGACACCATCCCCAGGTGGAGCCAAACATTGTAACACGAAAAATCCTTGTCAATTTTTTCATTCTTTCCACACAAAGTTGGCTTATCCTCTCATGACTCAAATCATTCTTAGTCTAGTAAAGCCTTCTCCAATACTTGTGTTCATTATTCTTGCCACAAAGTATGTCAAAGTTACCTCTTCAAGCCATAGTTTCTAATCAATGTTATATTTTGCTTATTATTAAACAGGAGGTTTCTATATTTACAATCCATCAAAGCAATCTCCTCAAAGTTGAAGAACCAATGCACTGTATCCAAATCAAAGGTTCACACATCACATTTCAAAGCCTTTACATATGATTTAGGGTATTTTTATTAAAGTATATATTATACATTTGGTTCATGCTTTATGAAATTCCCTTCACATGGTTTTGATCATTATGTCAATACTCATACCTAAGCCTGAAGTCCTTCGAAACCTTTTATATTTATTTTGGATTAAATCTTTGTACGTCATATGATGTCACCAAAGTGGTTTCAGGTGGTTATGAGATGGTTTTAAAGACCGAAATGCAAAGTCCTGAAAAGTGAAAAGTGCTACTACTACAATTCTCATCAACTACCATTAACATTACAAATGCTACTGAAAAGTGCTTGGTTGTCCTCTTCAACAAATCTTAAGCATCTTCTCTTTTCTTACTAGTTAATTATTCTCTCCTGTATTTCTTTGATATGACAGTGATTTTCTTGGATATGTTAAGCTCTTGTATTCCACATATATTAACATGACAAATGCTACTGAAAAGTGCTTGGTTGTCCTCTTCAACAAATCTTAAGCATCTTCTCTTTTCTTACTAGTTAATTATTCTCTCCTGTATTTCTTTGATATGACAGTGATTTTCTTGGATATGTTAAGCTCTTGTATTCCACATATATTAACATGACAAATGCTACTGAAAAGTGCTTGGTTGTCCTCTTCAACAAATCTTAAGCATCTTCTCTTTTCTTACTAGTTAATTATTCTCTCCTGTATTTCTTTGATATGACAGTGATTTTCTTGGATATGTTAAGCTCTTGTATTCCACATATATTAACATGACAAATGCTACTGAAAAGTGCTTGGTTGTCCTCTTCAACAAATCTTAAGCATCTTCTCTTTTCTTACTAGTTAATTATTCTCTCCTGTATTTCTTTGATATGACAGTGATTTTCTTGGATATGTTAAGCTCTTGTATTCCACATATATTAACATGACAAATGCTACTGAAAAGTGCTTGGTTGTCCTCTTCAACAAATCTTAAGCATCTTCTCTTTTCTTACTAGTTAATTATTCTCTCCTGTATTTCTTTGATATGACAGTGATTTTCTTGGATATGTTAAGCTCTTGTATTCCCCATATATTTTGTACTTGTTAACTCTGTTTTTTCTCAAGAAAAGGGAGAAAATTTCTTAACTTTTATAATTGAGAAAATATATTTATATTTCTTACTATGTGGTAGGTGTGGATTGGAGCTCAATAAAACAAATTTAGTTGAGCTTCTTGATGTTGATACTGTGCAAAACTATGTGAATTCACTGTGGATTGCTTACAAAAATATTTACAGTTGAATGGTGAGGTCGGATATGATCAATTGTATCAGGTGTCAGCAGAAGAAGGCAATATTATCTATGAGGATGTCTTCTAGCAAAGGAAAAGGTATGCTGATTTTATGTTTTAACAGAGTGGGGAAATAAATCATGATTTCAAGCTTGCAAACTGGAAATTGAAATCTAGAGGATTATCTCCTTTTTGATGAATATAGATAGCAAGGGAAGATGAATCAATTTTTATTTTATGGTCCTCTTCATACACATGCCCAATTTTAATCCCCTTGTGTGAGGAGCACTAATCTACACCAGCAAGTTTAATAGGGATGCCATTTACAAACGTGAGTAAGCATCCTTTGGGTTTCCCCACTAGGCTTCCATTGGAAAAATATATATGTTGTTGAGAATGTTATAATTCTCACATTTGGTTACGGTCAACTCATATGGTGTTTTTAATACATTAGGTTAGGAATTAATGTAATCTTTTATTATAATACTAGCTTATGGTGAAAGCAGCCCTAGTCAACTTATATGTGGGTCTATAATATGTCTTGGTGAGGGAGCCCTACAACTTGAGTTGTGCATAAATACACACTCGAGAGTCATTTGTAAACCATCCTCCTGTGATCTTCTTGATCATTCTTAAGAAAGGAAGAAGCGAAAAATGAATTTTAACAGTATACATAGAACCTTAAGATTAACACCTTTGTTGCATCTTTTAACCCTGCTTTCATATATCTATAGAGTTTCCTAAAAATGTAGATAAAAAAATTCCGTTCTTATTAAAATAACCTAAATAACCTCTTGTAAAGCCACCGGACTGAAGAGTTCCACCAAGACTTTTAGTGTTAAATTAAGGGCACTATCTTTCATCCTTGTCTCTTTCATCCTCGTCTCCTAGAATTGCACATGTATCAATGTTCAAACATTCATGCCACACAATATGCATTTTTTTTCAATTAGTGCCCAGATGTATAAGACAATTCATTGTAACCATTAGAGGAATTTTGGGGTCTAAAATGGGCCTCCTAAGGAAAATAATAAAATAATAGTTAAAATAATAAAATAATATTGATTAATTTTGGAGGAAGAAAGAAAAAAACTACTTTTTGTGTTCGTATTTTCAACATATCTCCCTATGTTTTTAATCAAATTTCGATCCGGAGAGCTCGTTGGATGCGTAATTTGATTCTGCATCCAATGATTATGCACACTGCATACTTTTTATGGACCCCGCTACCCCAAAAAGAAGAAATACCTGAAAAAACATGATGATGACATCATCATCACATTTTTTTAGGTATTTCTTGTTTTTGGGGTAGCAGGGTCCATCAAAAGTATGCAGTGTGGGCTCTCGTTGGATGTGGAATTAAATTCCGCACCTAACGAGCTCTCCCGATCGAAATTTAAGTAAAAACACAATGAGATATGTCAAAAATACGAACAAAAAAAATAGTTTTTTTAATGACAAATATGTCAATTCAACCATTATGGTTGACTTATTTTATTGAAATTCTATTGGTTCTTGAATTCCAACTCACAAAAACTTATTTTGGCACGTTTTCTTATAAGGCCCATTTTAGACCCCAAATTTCCTCTAATGACGTTTCTGTAGTTCCATTCAAGTTCCAGTCGGTCTTGTGTATTTACTATTAACTGATATATGAGCTAAAATAGGACAATTTTTTGATCCATTATTCAACACAACACACATATCCTGCAAATTTTATTTCATAGAACTGTTCTAATTCAGTAGTTCAACTCCACTATCATTGAGCAAAAATTTCAGACACCAATGAATTGGAAAATGTAATGAAAAAAAATCTGATGAGGATTTTCACACAGAGGCACTGTTGTTACTTGTTCCTTAGGATAAAGAGCTTGTTGAGCTAGGACAAGAATCAGTTCGAGTTTATAAATATGAAGGAAGCATACCATTTTATTCCTTCATTTCATTGGAAGCTCAAGTGGAAGAACATCACCTCATCAAGGAAGCAGAGATTCCAGAAAGGCAGTTCAGTTATTTATAAGAAGAAAATTTCTATGATGGACAGGAGGTGATTAATCTTCCATGATTTTGAAGATCCCATGGCACTTTCCTTGCAAGTCTCTAGCTGTTTAACTCCTTTACTATTCATACACATTTTGAGTTTGGATCTAGTATTTATATAAGTAACAATTATCCTTACTGTTATTTATTTTGACGATTAAAAGTGAAAGAAAGGCTTATTCAGACAAACTGATGCTTGCATGGTTTCACCGAAAGTCTGATTATACTTGATTAGATGTGTGGATGCGGTTAGTGTAGGAGACATTAATAAGCTCATAGCTAAGCATCTACTTTCAGTTTTCAGATCAGTTTGTATATAGTTATACAATATGCTTGCAGTAGTGATGAGCAGGTAAAGGGAGCAGATCAATGTTTTCAGGAGAATAGTTACATGCCGGTTCAGGCATTTACAGATTAACAAAGATGAGCAGAGATTGTTTCAGAATGGGTATGACACATGGTATCTAGTTCTAGGTTCCTTGCAAGGAGACACCATCCCCAGGTGGAGCCAAACATTGTAACATGAGAAATCCTTGTCAATTGTTTCATTCTTTCCACACAAAGTTGGCTTATCCTCTCATGACTCAAATCATTCTTAGTCCAGTAAAGCCTTCTCCAATACTTGTGTTCATTATTCTTGCCACAAAGTATGTCAAAGTTACCTCTTCAAGCCATAGTTTCTAATCAATGTTATATTTTGCTTATTATTAAACAGGAGGTTTCTATGTTTACAATCCATCAAAGCAATCTCCTCAAAGTTGAAGAACCGATGCACTGTATCCAAATCAAAGGTTCACACATCACATTTCAAAGCCTTTACATTGTGTTTCAGACCAGTTATTTTATAGTTTCCTGCTGAACAATATAACACACAGGATGAGCCAGGAACTAGCTCTGCACAATGGTTAGGTTAGTTTGGGCTTTGCAGTTTGCATATGGAAACAAAGAATGATTTCTGCATGGTGAACAATGGCCAAACAGAGAATGATTTCTACATGGTGGATAAGGGCTAAATGGAGAATTATTTCTGCATTGCAGACAATGGTTAAGGTAAGGTTTAGTTTAGGTATTACTAAACCTTATTGGAATTCAACATCCCAGCAAATAGACAGGACACCTGGTCCCATACTTCTTTAAGCAGCTTTGTTTGATCCTTTTGGGGAGGGTGGTTTGAAGAGAGCCCTGAATTGCATTGTGACCTGCAATGAGTGAAATCATAAGCAAATATATTATGATGATTGAAAATTTGCAAGCAGTCAGTTTGAATATAAATCTAAATCAAAACTGTGCATCAATGTCACCTCAGAGATTATAGGCTGTATTCTGCATGCTTTTTTCATGCAATGTGTGTGTGGTTGCACTCATTTGGGGAGCCTAGTACATGATTGCCTAAATTCTGAGGATTGGGGTTTCTCCTTATGGGTTTAAGGAGAATATAAAAGTGGAAGGAAAATAAAAAAAGTGGGGCATTCCTTGCCTGGATTATAGATTAAAGGTAGCCTCATGCGTAATCATTTTTGTCTCTTTTATTGGAATGTGAAACAGTCAAACCTGGCTAAAATATTGGAAATTGTTTGTTTGCAGTGGCCCTGGAAGCTTTTGTAGCAACAGTGTGATTGGGCATTTGACTCATTCTTCCATCCTCATACCCTCCCATGTTTAGTAAAGTAGGAAAAATATCTTGTATCGTCAGTTATTTTCCTCTTTTATTTATATTTTTCAATAGAAACAAACATGTCTTAGTCTTACTAATGTAAAGTTACATTAAAACGTTGCATGTACCTAGTAGGCTCTTGCAAGATTTACAGTAGATTTCCCTGTTTTTATGTACTGCTAGAGCTGTATCATCCTTGGAGATCAAAAGGAATATGTTAATTTCTGTGGGTGGGAGTGTTTTATATTACCTTAAAATTTTTCACACAGGATGACTTTGGTGCCTTTTTCAATCTCCGATATACCAAAGAAGAAAAGGTGATCATCGAAGGTGACGTAAACATCACTACTTCTTGGGTAGAGATTTGGGGTCACAATGCAAGAATTGATGAAGAAATTGGGTATTTCAAGCATAAGATAGAGAATTCGGGTTTTATAGAAGTTGGACCCTTAAAATGAGTTCCTACATGGAGGAACAATAGTTATGGAATAGAAGGTGTAGCTAAGAGGTTGGACATATTCTTAGTCTCAGAAAGTATTATGTATGAGGTAGGCGGAAGCAAATCTTGGGTGATCATTGTGAAATTATTTTGCAAATAGATGGATAAAATGATAAATTGCCTAGCCCATTTAAATTTAACCTTCTGTGGTTGGAAGATGCAGAGCATAGGAATTTGGTTGAAAAAGAGTGGATCAGTTTTGATCCAAACTCAAATGAATTGGCTTTCTTTCAATTCATATCTGCCCTTAAAAAAGTGAATAAGGAAACTCTTGATTGGGTCCGAAAAAAGAAAAGAGATGGATAAGGATTTGAAATCTGCAGAAAAAGTCTTATTGGGATTGTTTGAAATTGAGAGGAATGTATTTGGCATTTTCAATGAGGAGAATAGAATGAAAATTAAAGAGTTGGAAAGTTAAAAATAGAGGATTTTTGCCTGGAATGAAGAGGATAAAAAAATGAAAGCAGAGCTATATGGATTGAGAAGGGCGACAAAACACATAAAAATTCATAGCTTTGCCAACCACAGAAATATATTAACACTATTTGGGAGATGAAGAATTTTGAGGGTCACATGGTTCATAATTTTTTTGGAATTGCTGAAGTAGGATCTCCACATTTCCAGAATATCTACAAAGAGCCAATGGAAGCAAACATAGCAAAAATCATGAATATTGCATCATATTTTCCTAGCTTTGTCACTGAGCAAATAACCAAATGCTAATGGAAGAGGTCTCAAAGGAAGAGATGCAGACTACTATTATAATGTCCTTCAAAAAAGACAAAAAGGCAAAGGCCAAATGGGAGGATGGTCAGTTCTTTATTGTTTTTTATGAGTTATTGGAGGATGATTTGCTTAATTGAGGTTAAAAGTTCTGGAAAGATTTCAAATTCCCCAAACAAAACATTTCATGGCCATAATCTTGAGAAAGGACAAGCCAGAGTCATTTGATGAATTTAGGCCTTTTCCATATCCATTTGTTTGTATAAAATTATCTTAAAGGTAATGGCTCACAGGGTCATAAGGATTTTCTCAGACGTTATTTCATAGGAGCAATTTGGGTTTCTTGCAAAGAGGTTGTAGTGAGGTGGATAATGGGATGTTTCTCTTCGGTATCTTTTGCTCTTCTTATTAATGGAAATGTTTTATTATAATTTATTTCTAAATGGGGGTTTCGGATAATCTATCAAGTTTAAGGATATTTTATGTTTGTATGGAAAAACCACAGGAATGGAGATTAATATGCAAAAATCAACTGTTTGTTTCAATGATTTGGAGGCAGATTTTGTTCAGATATTGTTGTTGGACTTTTCATTCAAAGAGATTAACATCAAGGAAGGATTCAAGTACATAGGATTTTTGTTAAAAGTTAATACCCATTGAGTATGGCAAAAGGGATCAGGGGTAGTTAATAGAGAGAATAGAAACTGGGATAAATCATTGGAGTAATAGATGGTTATCAATTGGTGGTCGGTTGACTTTAGTTAAATTTGTGCTATTGTGTTCTTATTGGCGCTCACTAGTATTTTTTTATAAGAAGTTTTAGAAGCCATGTAAAAATGATTGCATCCCATTTCTTAAATGGAAGACAATTGCAATGCATAGGGAATATGGGGGTTGGGTTCTAAAACTGTGCATGTTTTTGGTTTGTCTTTTGCAGCAAACAATCATCAGAATTTATTAACAAAAGAGGGTTAATGGAGAGATATTTCAGAACAAAAATACATTGCTTGAAGTTCCTTTTTGAACTGGATAAGAAATCCAAGAAAATCCATAAGAAATGTATTCAATCAATGGAAACCTTTGGTAAGATTGTTTCCAATAATAGGTGACCGTCTAGCTTGGAGGGTAGGTTTAGGAGGAAAAGTGGGACTCGGCTATTTTGCGCTGTGGAGAGGGTTATCTATTGTATTATTAAATCATTAATTCCTTACATTATATGATATAAAGGATGCTTCTCTTTGAGTCAAGTTCCAGACGAAGTATCCACAAGCATATGGTCTCAAGTATGGAAAACCACTGAATCATTAGGTCTGGAAGGTAATCAGATAAATGAATGGAACAATTTTATTGGCTTCCTTAAGAAAGGACATCTTATATTGAAGTAGGACCCAGATGTATTGGTTTGGGCAAAAAATAAAACATGAGGTGAATTTTCTAAAAATATTAGTTATAAAGTGAAGTATGAATCTATAAATCTGGAGATGAGATGGTGGTGGAAGCATGTATGGAACATGAAGGTTGCCAAAAAATCTAGATTCTTCTTTTGGCTGGCTTTGAAAACTAAGGTTCTGACTTGGGATTTGTTGCAACTAAGGAACAAGTAGAGCCCAAAGATATGTATGCTGTGCAGGAATGAGTGTGAAACAGATTGCGATATTTTTATTCATTGCCCATATTCATCGGCACTGTGGAAGGAGGTAAATATTCTGACTTGAGTTGAAAATGTGTGGCTTGAAAATACAATTGAAGAGGTGTCTTAGAGCTTGGTTTTTGAAAAAAGAATTAACAAAGTACAGAGCAATTTCATGTTCGGTCCTGTGCAGTATTTGGTTGGCACGAAACTCAACCATATTTGAAGCATAGTGGAAAAAATCGCCGATTTTTCGGCAATGTCCCGAAAAATCGCCATTTTTTTCTGGCTTCCGATTTTTTGGCCTGAAAAAATCGTGATTTTTTCAAAAAACCGGACATCGTGAAAAATCGGGAAATAGGGGAAAAATCGGTAAGCAAATTTTGACGCTATTGAAGTACAAAATTTGCATTTTTTAATGCTTGCTGTGGTTTGCCGATTTTTGCCGATTTTTTCGCCGATGTTGCCGAGAAGATGTTTTCTGGACCCTCTCTGATTTTTTGCCAATGCCAATTTTTTCCACTATGATTTGAAGATTAGTCTATTCCAATTTTTCAGGTATATTCATAGATTTATGCTCAAGGACTAAAATGTATTACTCAGGAATTGGAAGAAGTTCCAAGACTGATCCATGAGCTAAAAACAGATAAATCTATCAGCAGGGGATTTGCTGATGGGGCCTCTCTGAGTGGTGGAAATATCAGCAGTGCTGGAGGTGTTTTATTTTTCTCAGAGTATCTTTATATCAAATCTAAAGCAGGTATTGGGGATGGATCAAACAACTTAGTAGAACTAATGATTATAAATTTCTAATGAAATGTTGTTCTTTGGAAAGGAGTATTTCAAATCAGTAGATTTATGGTGATTCTTATTCAGTTATTAATTGGATCACTGGAACTTCACATCTCCAAAATGTTATGCTCAGGATGACGGCCTTAAGAATATCAGGGCCATATTTGAACACATTCTTTTCCTCATGTTTACAGGGAACTCAATACAGTGGCTGACAAACTATCAAAAGAGGGACTCCATATTTAGGAAGGCCAGATGATTCTGGCTGAGTTCAGAAATGGATTTTCTTGCACACTCTTCAGTGGATCTAAAGTCTGTTTATAACTTTATATGCTATGTTTTTTTGTTTTTGGCTCAGGCTGTATCAGTTTTTTTCAGTGCTAGGGTTCCATGATGGAAGCTGTAGAATATTTTTCTTGATGTAAATTTTTGAGTGAATAGTCTATTTAGTAGATAGGATTCTTTCCTCTCTGTGTTTATGAATCCTAGGGGATATTATCTATTGATTTTTTATTTTGAAGAAATTTGGTGACAAGTATGACTAGAGGGAAGACCTCTTATGAAGTGCTTTATGCACCTGAAACATGTAATTTTATTTCTGTCTATTGACTAAAATTTATGTTTTTTTAAGGGCTTTCTTTTCTCTTTTTATATTCCTTTCTATGGAAAGAAAATTCACAGTAATTAGAGTGATTTTAGATCTAGTTTATGCTTGGAAAATTGTCCCCTAAGGGATGGAGCTTGTTGGTATATGTTTGGGATCTTTTTTCTTGGTCTGCCTAACATGTTGGGTTGAAGTGAGATGAAATATTGCCTTCTGTTTGCTGCTCTCAATTAATATTTTGGATCAACCCTAACATTGAATTTCATACGGAGTAGATCAGGGAAACCTCCTTGTGTGGTGAAATATCTAAATCTGCAATAAACTGCAAATTCTCAAAATTTCTACATTGCTTGCCCCATAGAAAGGTAAATGGGGGCACCCTACCACTCAAACAGTTATTAATTGTCTTAAATCTGAAAATCCACAAATTGCAAGAGTAGTGATTGTTCAATGATTGTCAGTGATGACTTATGATGATATTCAATCCCTTATATTATGCCCCAAATGGAAAATAACAAGTGGTATAAGAGAAAGGGCTTCTCAGAGCGACACCTTCAAGGAGTACCCTTCTGTGCTGGTGCTATAACCTTTTATTGGGATATCCATACTGAGTGCCACATGATTTTTTGGAAAGAATCCATCTACAAGTATCTATAGTTAAATTTCAGCAGAATTGGCACATGAATCTAGGAGATACTATTACTGTCTCCACATGTTGGGGTTCAAGTTTAGTTCTGGAGCTACTAAAAGTTGCAAGTTGTAATAAACTGTGCATATCTTTTGATTTCGAACATCAAATAAAGTTCAGCTTGATTTTCTAGAAATAAGACACCTAGTAGTGTCTCTGATCAAAATGTTAAAAAATTGGTGAGAATCCCTAGGACATATGGTCTGTGCAAGGTAGGGTAGCATATCTGAAATCTTCCTAAAAATAGGGTGGCTACAATAGATTGAAAATATCTGAAGATTCCCTAATCCAAATTCAGTGTTGACTTTATTCATATGAAAGAAATAAAACATCAGAAAGTGTTACAAGTCAAAATTTCAGACTATCGCCATTTGGTGCAAAAGTCAAAGAGCTACAATCTATATAAGTCTTCTCTTTGAAAAATGGCTAAAAGCTGTAGGGTCTGGTAAATTGGGCATAACTTCACCTTTGCAGATCCAAATCAAGTGAGGCTAAGTGCATTGGGTTAAGGTAGGAGGGTCTGATAAATTGCGCAAAGCTTCGCCTTGGCAGACCCAAATTACATGAGACCAAGTGCATTGGGTAGAATATATTTCCAATTATTACAATTTAAAATCACTTAAATTGGAGAAGAAACCTTAGGGATATAACAAGTATAAGGTTGGCCTGTATTGCGGTTTCCATATAGGGGTCTGAAACAATAGATCAACTAAAGTTTGTCATAACTTTTGATTGGTATGTCCAAATTAGGGGGTTCAAGAGGCATTTGGAAGTGGAAATAGAGAATATTTATTTGAAATTTGTGATAAATTTGTCTGTCCTTTATAGAGATATTGGTTATGGAAATGTTATCATAATTCTTGTAGCAACACAATATTGAGATCCTATCTAGGATGGCAGAGAAACAAGGTTGCTAAAGTTGTGATCCTCAAGGATCCTACCCACCAGAGATTTGTATGGTTGTCACATCGAGTCAGATTCTTGTCACTTAAAGCTACTTAGTACACCATCCATTTAACCGATATGGCTATGGGGGAGAGCCAGGTCTAACCAAATGGCTAGACTATCCTACAGGATACCAAAACTAGATATGAGATCGAACATGAGATACCTTGGATGAAACCCTAGATCAAAAGGATACTTATCGAGTATGGTTATGTGGATTGATAGAAATTTATCAATGGTTTAAATGCAATCCTATTCAAGGAATTCTCAGTAAAAAAATTTAAGCTCAAGGATCTAGAGTGAATAGTGCCAGGTCTAAATGATCAATTCGCTACCCTGGGGGTTTTGATGTATGCAATTGGTAAAATACCCCAGGTAAATAATTGATGAGGATTTAATGGCCTCCTAACACTTAGATTATTTGCTTGAGATGAAATATTTAGCAATTGGAAGAGTTCACAAGCAACTTCATCGCATAAGACACAAAAAGACCCCCTAAACCCACAAGTGTGATTTGCCTGGATGGACTAGTGCCTGAAAAGGAGGCTATGGAGTCACCCAAAAATTATGCCCTAGGGAAGGAACTCTAAAATCTGCCCCATATCTTGTTTGAGAGTTCCAAAATAGCAACATCTTTATTAAATCATAGGCCTTCCGTCTTGTTGGTACAATGTCTTTTCTGTTGGGTGTTTTGGGGTTTAATTGGAGGATGGTTTGTATGTATTGTGCACATGTCAATGCAGTTGCATATTGCTACAAATAAGTTGCATATTTTTGGTCTTCCAACAACTATAAAATACCTGTGTTCATTGTTAAGTTTGTTTTTTCACGCACGCTCTCTGATGGTGTTTTGGCTGTCGCTGTGTTTCCCTTTAAAAGTTTAAAAAGTTTAAATTATGAAGTATTATGTCTTTCTATCCATGGTAGGGACAATCAAGCAAAAATTCAGTTTCTTCAGTTCCTGTGGCACCCCATGTCCATAGTACACGCAAGGATTCTAGCGATCATCTTGCACTTAATATAGACATGGACTCTGATAAGTCAACTTCAGACTGTGAAGATGACGAGAAAGGTTGAAATTGTTGTTCTCTGTTTACTCTGCAATATGAGTTCAATATTAATACTACCAATAACTTACTACATTCATTATCGGGTGATTGTGGCTCAGGTCATGTTTTCAAGTCACTCACATCAACTGGGATCATTCCAAAGTCTACAAGATCACTAGCAGACCGGATTGATGGGATCTGGTAACATTTTAAACTTTAAAGATATTTTCTTGCATTTGAATGAAATTGTTTTCAATTCCTTTCATGATTTGGAAAATATGGAAATAAATGTCTTTTGAACCAGGGTTTTTGGTGGGCGTATGCTAATGCGACAACCTACAGCAAGGATGGTTATTATAGTTTATTGGGTTGTACTACATTTTTGGATGGTTGTGACATTATTGTAAAAATAATTCACTAGTGAGCTTGGCTGGTTATACAACGGCAACGTGAGGTGTCAATATGTTGAGGTATATAGTAATGATTCCTGCTATCTCTACTAAAAGCTAGAAATACATCTTGCTCGTAACTCATTTATGATTATTTCTCAGTGTTTCCAGGTATTTCATGTAGTTACTAATGGACATTTTAAATTCAACCAATACAAATGGAGTCGGAAATCACAAAGATGTGCTCCACAAATAGGAACAGGTCATCTTTTATTTTCTGTCAAGCGATTTTAATATATCCTAGCAAGGACTCAGCTCATGTCACATGAATTTGGTAGGATCCTGTATTTCATATGATCACTGGAAGATATGATTCTGTATTTCTATTGTTCCTATGATCATCCTTGAGTGTAGATTTAATTTCAAATCTAAACTTAGTTCCAAGTGTAGATTCAAAGGAAACCTGTTTTGATTTGGTTTTCAAGTTCGACGAGCATCAAATTCATTGTCTAGAACACAAGTTATTGTGCAAGTACTGATGGGCTGTAGCCTGCACATTTTGCAGGGTGTTTAATTTACAACATATTTTCTTTGCAAGGATAGCAATGCTTTGGGGAGGAAATCTTTCTGCTATCATTGTTGTCTGATGCCCATTCCAGGAATGTAGGACAATAGGATTTCAACATTTGTTTTTACATCGATGATTCTTTTATGCTAATTTTAGTAGTCATAACAGTAGTACTGTTCTATATTTTGTTCTCTCAAGGTGGGTTTCAACACCCCTTATTTTGTTTCATCCAGCATTTGTTGTTTTAACATGTAAAATAAAAATATAATATTGTATGAAGGCCATAAATTCTGGTTATGAGGTAAGCATCAGTGACTATGGCTAAGCAGCTACTTCATTTTGTTCACAGTGGTTCTGTTAATTTTTTCTTGGTTACCATGTAGTTTGATGGTTATATACATCAAGGAGCGAGTGCACCAAATTGCAAAATGTGTAGCAATTCAAAGAAAAAATGGTAAGAGTTTGATAAATGTCCAAGTTCCCTATTGTCAGGGTCATGTGGTCAAGGCAATGAGATCTGTGAGTATATACAAATCATTGAAATGTTAATATTCCAAAAATTTTAAATAAGTGGAAGGTAATCATTTCATATAGAGTGGAACTTGATGAAACAAATAAGACACATATCTCAAACAACTGTCCATTGCAGTCATGAACAGTGTTTATCATCGTAGTTGAGAATATCTGGCCATGGCACTGTTTTATAATGTTGTGGATGCATCTGTGTAGCTCATGACCAGTGTTCCACAAACACCTCACACTAATCTACAGATCGCATTAGCTTTGCTATTCATATTGTGGTAACCTTATTGGATGGTGCTCATTTCATTAGTAGCCATTGAATTTGTTATTATTGGCATGCCTCGTAAAATTGACAAAAACAATCTAGTAAAAATGCTGGTCATATGAAAATGACCAGATGCAAAAGTGGTTTCACAATCAAATGATACTACCATATCTTGGTGGAGATGATATTTGTCATGAAGAGTTTTTCAAAATGATGAAAGCAATAGCAACACACACACTATAACACACTTGGATTTAAATGGGAAACCTAAGTAGAAGGAGGAAAACCCACTGTCGAAATGGCATAGCTTGGTTATATTTGGGAGAATAAGAGTACACTAGTATGGCTAATAGCATAAGTTCGTAATAGAGATAATAGCTAACCTATTCAGCTTGGGACTAGGTCTCTACATAGCCTAAGGTTATTGACAATATCAATAGATTGATCAATGACCCTATCTAATGGTTTGTTTGATATTGACAATATTGATCATGCACTTTATTTATAAATTATTACATTGTTTGTGTCGATACCTTATGGGATTTACTTACAAAAAATGGGGTGCATTCCCACACAACAGGCTTATATAACACTGAACATTATATTTATCGAAATGTCTAGATTTCAAAATATTCTACCAACTCTTATCTCTTTTGTGCTATTTTTACAGAGGCTGGTGACCAATCAGTATTATAGAAATCCGGCTAGATCTCTATTTCACATGGACACAAGGAAGCATGCTTGCATTTGGTATTATTTTAGTGCCAATATCAGGTGATTGTGGACTAATCTATTTGCAAAAATTGATTATGTGTATGTGTTGAGCACAAGTGATTCTAAAGTTTATCAGATCAAAAGTTCTTTATTTGAAGGCAAAGTTTATCAGATCAAAAGCACAGGCCATGACTGATGATATTGAGGCTGTTTCAAACAATTTTACCACTGGTATGCAGATATTACATTCCTAGAAGTCTTTTACTATTAGGAAACCTGACTGTCCAACATGCCAAATGAGTTCAAATGGAAAAAAAAATAACAAGCAGTAGTTCTTTTTAGATTAGTGATTATAATTCATAGAAGTATTTTTTTGCATATACTAGTATATATGATTCTATTCCAAAGTGGCTAGGTTGTATGGGTGTGGTTCATGTATGAATATCGTTGTGTTGATATGGCATGTCACTAGAATATATATGTATATATAGATAAAATTCATGAAATTTTTTGAGTGAATATAAAGTGAATTTTCCAGAGTCCAGAGTCCAAGAAAGAAAACTCATGAATTTTTTTGATTATATAGAGATATAGAGGCTAAAATATGATGGTTGTTGGCTTGATGCCTGAACTATGTCATGAACACTTTGAGGCTGACAAGTTAAAAAGAACTTTTTATAATTTTTGTTTGTTTATATACAAATATATGTTTGAAACAAGGACAAGGTAGGCATGTAGGAAATTGGGAATGTTGATGCTATTTTATGGGTTTTGATTATACTGGTGGTTGAGTATAACATCACAATAGTTTGATGGGGTTCTAAATCATTCATTAGTTTCCATAGTTGTCATGTCATTCACTAACCACATGACATATAGGGGTGAACTCCTTCACAGATTGCACTATGTATGCAGGTTTCTACCTATGCAGTCGAGCATAATTTTTTTGTGGATTCATTGATTATCTTTCCTGTTGAAATCCATTTCCTAGTTTAGAGCTGAGTTTTACTTTTCTTTGGTACTAAATAGTTGTAGATTTATCCATTCAAGTTTAATTTTAACCAATTCTTAAATTGAATTTGTTAGATTAGATTTTATTATTTTGCACATGATCTTGGTTGTAGGTTTATCCATTCAAGTTTAATTTTAACCAATTCTTAAATTGAATTTGTTAGATTAGATTTTATTATTTTGCATATGATCTTGGTTATTGTTGTTAGCTGTTGAACAAGATAAATAATATACTTCATTGTTTTTCTACTTTACAAGTGATATTTTTTTATTGGATTTTGCAGGAGTGAGCTTAACTTCTAAGTGGGCCATTGAGTATGAAGAGCCTGCTATTGAATATTTTCCATTCAGTCAGTATGAAGAGCCTGCTATTGAAGATTTGCCATTCAGTATGAAGAACCCGATGTTAAGGCTTTCAAGCTGCTAAGTGTGGTTTTGAAGCTGCTGACGTGGGATCTAAGTATGGTTTAGTGCTGAGTATGGTTTTGAAGCTGTTGACATGGGATCTAAGTATGGTTTTGCAGCCAAGTGCAAGTATGATGGTTTAGCCATTGTAATATTTTGAAAAGTGATGATTTTCCTGTAAAGTTATATGGAAATTATAATGAGTATTTGAGAAAACTCATATTTATTGTAATTTTTGACATCTTATATAATATAATTTGTGGTTTAAAACTTATATATATGGTTGTACTTTATGTTATGTATCAATGTTGTAATTATTAACTAATTAATGTGACATTGTATGATTTACATGTGTAATAGATATTATTTACAAGTGTTATAATTAATTATAATGTGACATTGCATAATTCACAAGTATATTAGATGAGAATAAATGTATGATTTTTTTTATAATTAAACATAATATGATATTAAAAATTTATATTGATTAATAATGGACACCATTCAAACTACTAAAATATAATGACCACACATAAAGCGACTAAAAATGACTAAATTAGTGACCAATAATTGAAAGATATGTGACCAAACAATGAGATATAAATGACAAAAAAATGACCAAAATTTGCATATCAATGACCAAAAAACAGTTTTGGTGGCTAATTTATGGTCTTTTATTACGTGACCAAATTTGGTCATATTTTAGCTTGTCATGTGGTCATTAATTTGGTCATAAATGTGGTCATATAATTGGTCATTGATTCAAATACATGACCAAATCAATGACCAAATATATGACCAAATTAATGACCAACTGACAAGCTATAAATGACCAAAATAAAAATGACCAATTTTGGTCACATAATAAAAGACCGTAAATTAGCCACCAGCGATCGCCAAACCAAAAGTGGTCATTGATATGCGGATTTTGGTCATTTTTTTGGTCACTAATCTTTCATTTTCCACTAGTGTACTAATACTGCATCAATAATTGAATCTTCCAATAATGTAAAATAACGCATAGGGCTAATGTTATCTTGCGATAGGTCATAAATCTTCACAAACTTGCTGGTCACCACCATGAGTTGAACCTGAGAATCAGGAAGCCAGGCTATTTGTCGAATGTAAGAACCTTGCAAAGCAAGCTCAATTGCAAGACGGTCTGTTATTTCATCTCAAGAATTGATAGTGATAACTTGGCATTCCTCATACCTAGCTACAGCCAAATAGTTCTCATTTGCAGAGTTCAAAACAAGATGAACTAGTTCAAATTGAACTGAATTCCTAGAAAGAGGCTTCACATTAGACTTGTCTGCTGTCACAGGTGCAACAACTAGTTGTCCAATAAGTTTCCTCGCATCTAAGATTGTTACTTTGTCACCTTCTCCTGCTGCAAGCCTGCCTCTGCTATTTATAGTAAGAAGAGATTTGACGATAGAGCCACTTGAAAGATGGGATTTAAGTTCCCTTGCATTAGAATATTCTATTTTAATCTTCATGTCCAGAGATCCACTTTTATATTCCTTCCTTAATTGCAAAAGATCTGAATTGTAGGATAAAACCTTGTCATCACCCAAAACTATCCTCTCATCCTTTGACAATACTGAATGACTAGCCTCGTTAATACTAGGAAGAAGTTGTCTACATAACCTCAAAACATGGTCTTCAATATCGATATCCATAAAAAGTGATAGCAACCCATCCTCTTCCTCTATTCTCAGTGTTCCCCAAATAAAACTTAAGCAAAATGACTTTACTAGGATTCGTTCTCAGGCATTCCACCATATCAGTTGCACTTGTAAGTAGATGCTCTTTAATAGATAAGTTAACCTCCTTTCTTGAGTTCATTTCTTTTACCAGGCTTTCCATGTTCTTCAGCAAAAATAGATCACTATACATACATCTCTCTTCTATAGAGGGAATTAAATTATTGAACAGGATTCTACATTTATCATGTATACCCTCAAATAACCTGTCAAACTTTATGGTCATTATGACCTCAAGAAAACTATTGAAAAATTCTGCATCAACCTCAATTCCCCCTAATGCATCTCTTGCTCTGAATATCTAGAATGATATTTTCCAGCTGTGATAGCTCCCCTGTATGGACAAAATGAACATTATGGCGTAGAATTCTGCTAAAACTTATGAAGTATTCAATTTCAAGCAACTTCTCTCTACCCAATTCAGGACTCCATGGCAAAGCAACAACTTCTGTAACATCAATATCTGATAGATTGATCCAGCCAAGTACAAAACAATATCTTTCAAGTATAAGCTCATGCACTTGGGAAGCTTCCCTATTCTACCACACTTCCAAAATGCGACAAACAACAGAATAGAGATCAGACCAATTTAAACCCAGATCTTGAAGAAATTTGTGTTCTACAATACCCCAGTTATGAACCCCACTAACGTCAATCAGTTGCTAAAAGAGATCAGCCATTCCATGCTCTTCTGTGACTCCCTCATTCACATTTATAACACTTTATACCACATGATATACCCATGATTCTAAATAGCTTGTTCATGTGGGAAGCTGAAAAGTTCCTCCTTGTGTAATCTGTATTAACTTATTTCTTATATTGAACATCAACCAAGATGGGAAGGTTGTAGAGTGGAGAATCATGTGCCGAAGAATCAACATCAGTCTTGAAATTAGCAAAGACCAGCAAAAATATTCTCTGCCATTTTGATTTTTTCACATGCATTTGAAGAATGAAAAGCCGTGAGAAGAACTTCCAAATGAAATAGGGATGGAAGACTTGCACAAACTTCTTGGATATTTAAGCACCCTGAATATGTAGCTTTCACTTTCGTAACAATAAAACCAGCATAGCCTTTGCAGATTTTGAGTCTTAAGGAGTCATCTCCCAAACTGGACCCTGTGGATGTCCTTATAATAAGAATGCGAGCTACAAGAACAAGAGCATCATCAGTATAAGCAAACCTCCCATCCTCTACCTTTAGAAATTGATTTACTAGGTGTTCTTTAAGTTCGATGGATAAGGCATGCCTCATAACAAGTTCATGTAACAGGTTAAAGCATTCTTTTTGAAAATGTTCAAGGAAGTGTTTTTCATAGGACATATCTAAAACACTAGCCCCCTCCATTCTTTCATCAACTGAAAGCTGTGGTTGTAACATTTGTAAAAGGGCACTGACATGTTCTTCATTACGTTGGTGACAGGCTTCTTTGTAAATAGAAGAATATATCAATTATATGTTATTTGTCCTTCATCAACATCCCAAGATGAATATAACAATTTTATATGTTATTTGTCGTATCTTTCTTTCATTTCTTAGTTTGCTTGAATATTGTTACATTAGTACTACAGGACACTCATTCTTAAGGCACCATGTTGTCTGATACTGTGTTCTACATCACAGTTTAAACTTAATATCAATTATTTTTTCTCCATAATAACAGTTTATTAATTAACTGCTGATTAATGTAGTAATAACTTGGTTGATGTGACATCCATATAGTTAGCATCTTCTAGTCAGTGTTCAGCTAGGTTTCTGTGTTTACTAGGTAGTCCTGTTGTCTCACTTGGTTCTTCTATTGTCTAGTGGTTCTTTTTACCATTTAGTAGGCCATTCTATCTTGCTTGGCTGGTGGAAGCTCAGTAATATTTTATCAATTTGCCTTCTGCTGGATGGCTGAGTCTGATATGATTGATTGGTTGAGTATGATCTGCTAGTTGCCTGATGTTGTTCAAGTTCAACCTGGATGTCACTTCAACATGCAAGTTGATATCCTTCATTTAGCTATTTGACACCGTTAGCTTGCAGATTATACACAAAACATACTACAATTAAAACCTTGCTTAAAATAGTCAGTTGCTACGATTGGATGGATAGATTCCACCCTCTGATATCTATTTCAAGAAAATATGCGAGTTGAAATTAATTGTTATCGGGAGGGACTTTTGTTTATCAAGGAACCAGAAAGATAGGGACCATTTCATAACCTATTGTCAAGGGAAGTACATTCAAACTTATGCTATAAAACTTTAACTTTGAATTTTGGGTCAATTTTATTTGGGGACTTGCTTATGTTTAGAATTGGGTTATGTTTTGCACACTTCAAAATGAGGACAAGTCATGTCCAAACAAACTATCACTCAGTTTTGTTTTCTGCAACTTGAGCTTAGCTAGAAAATATTTGATACAAGATGCATCCTCTTCAAATTCATTGCACCAAGAGAGGTGAGGTTCTTTCACATCCCAAGGTGGAAGAGATGTGTCAACATGTGTGTCACTACTCACGTGTAATGCTAATAAAATAAAATCTGTCTTACTGGAAATTCTGCACAAAGGTGCTGGAAATGTAGATGGCATTTTGGATAATTTTCATATGAAATGATGATGTATCTAATCATTTCCTGATTTTCAAAAATTCTCATATCCATTTTAGGTACTGTATCTGTATCTGTGCATCTTTAGACTAAAATGAAAAAAGCCAATGTTCAGTGTCCAAGGTCAATAAAGGAAGAAGAAAGAGCTAAATTGTTTATTTCCTTCTGTTAATTGACATATGGTAAAATAATAAACTCTTGTTGATCCATCTTAGCCCTGGATATTTTAATCAGCAAGAGTTTTTCACCATTGTGTTTTATGATTTTGTTGTTGCTTAATATATCCACGGTTAAGAACTTAAGATGGATCTATGCTAGTGTACTTGTTTATCATATTGCTGATATGTCAAACAATGATGTAAATGATGCCAAGGATCTGTTGGTGAGGGGCATAGTAGTTTGATCACTTTATATGAATCTTATCCTGGAGACTTTCACCTATGAATTAGGATTATAACCAAATATAAGTATTAATATTCATATGCACTGTTTTTGTTTATTAGGCGTGGACTTTGTTAGAGGCATTTAAATGATACATTACAACTTTTCAAGCATTGCAACATGAGTGTAGCGAGTAATTATTTTGTATCCTTTTTTTTGTTCTTTTACCTACTTTCTTTTCTTCATTGGAATGCTTAGCTAGGAATTATCTCGTTGAAGTAATATGCTATGCTATGCCTTCTTTAGCTTTTTACCTTATTTTAATTTGATCAGATAATTCAAACTTTTGATGAAAGTAGTTAATTGGAATTATGCAAATCATGAATGCATGCCTTTTCTTTCCATTTCTTTTCTATTATTACAAGATATGAATGGAAGAGGGGCAGGACTGGTAGTTATTTTTGTTCAAAATATGGTTTGAGATGGTGATTTTCTTAGCCATTGATACTGGTGTATACTAAATGCAGCCATTCCTCTTTCTGAGGATCACAAGCCAAATAGAAGCGACGAACGCCAGCGCATTGAGAAAGCTAGAGGCAATGTCATGTGGGCTGGTAATGATTGTAATTTTTCTTATAAGATTTAGAAATGCATAACACTAATGACTGGCTGCTAATTTTAGGATGGTACTCTAAAATAATGCTTTTGGAGAATGAACTTTATCATACAATATTTCCACAAGCAATAAGAGAATTATAAAATGCAACATTTGGATCTGAGCTTAGAGCTTAATGGAAAAAATCAGCTAATATGGATGATTGGGGTTCCTGTCCTTCCAGGAACATGGAGGGTAGGAGGCGTGCTAGCAGTATCTCATGCATTTGGTAACCGTTGAAATGCTTTGTTGTTGTAGAACCCGATATTCAGGTAAAATGCATTTATTCAACATATATACATAGCAGGGAATAGCTTTCATTTGACTTGAATTTCCATTGCTGGTAAAAAAAAAATTGTCTTTTCATTTGAGAAGTACTCTAGATTACTTTACTGCACCTTGTAAAGGAAGACACTGCTAATTCCCACGTTCCAAAAATTTCAAGAAGAAATTATTAAAGATGATGTGGAATTTTTTGTTATAGCAAGTGATGGACTTTGGGATGTAATCTCAAATGAGGTTAGCTTCTGATTTGTGTTCTGTTGTGTAATTTATTATTAATGATCCAAGCGTTTTCGCTTCTAAAATGTCTCTTCTCATCATGGATGTTTCCTTGACCCTCATGTTCCTTTGGTTATTGCTTTATGCCCAAGGGGTTATTCAGATGGCTTATTCCTATGAAAAATGTATTTCATTACTGTCAGTTGTGAATGTTCATGCAGGAAGCAGTTTCACTTGTTAAATCAATTGAAGATCCAGAAGCTGCTGCCAGGAAATTGACTGAAACTGCCTTTGCAAAAGGCAGTGCAGACAATATCACTTGCGTTGTTGTATGATTTAATCATAACAAAAATGATTTAACTTGATATTATTGTAGATTCTTGCTTTGCATCGTATAGAGTTGTTGATCTAAAGTGGTTGTTCTCTGATCGTGGTTTTGATGACTTCAACACTGAATAATTAATGTGCAGCCAAGCAATTATTTGTGTTTGTACAGATTTTGGTTAGTTCTATTTAATTTTGAGGAGATTCGGTATAATTTATCACAATTTTCTCATCAATTTTGATTTGGTAAGTTGTTCATAATTTCTTCATAATTTATGTTCATTATTTCTTCATAATTTTCTCTGGATAGAAATTGGCCTATAGAGCTTAGATTCACTTCAGAAATTTGTTTACAAGGATTGTTATCAAATCTATTAGATTCATTTTGAAATTTTGTTTGCAAGGATTTCTTAGTAAACCAGAAGAAGTATTTCATTTTGATCATCAAATTCAAAGGTTTTAAGGGTTTTATCTACTCTTAGGTAAAATAAAGGATTGCTTTTATTGTCAACACTCTTGTTGGATGGTATTTGAAGTGTAATGTTCAAATAGAACCCCTTGCAAAAACCAATGACCATATGGATATTAAATTTTGGCATTTTTTTTCTTACTTGGGCACACGCTTTTTCACTATGCGGATTTGATATATTTTTGGAGGCTGACAGTTCAATAAAAACATATTTTTGTATAAATGCAATCATGATCAATCTCGTTTAGAAAATGCAAGTAGCCACTAGGTACGTCTGTATGTTTACATCATGGTTTTGAGGGCAAGTGCGAGGAGAGATTGTTGAATGGCATATATATATTATGTCTCTGAACTGCATGCCAGGATTTTACCATTTAAGAAAAAAATTTGTAATTCACTGGGTCTCTATTTGGTCAAGTTGTGGGGTAAGTGATATGGGATTAATCTGTGTGAATACGTATAGTAGAGTCAGTTGTGACGAGAGTCGAGAAACCATTTGGCATGGTAGTTTATCTGACCTATATGAATAACATGGTTTTGAATACCAAATAAGGAGAGTGTGCAAGTGTTAGCGGTAGCTTGATCAGAAGTTAAAACTTATATAAACAAAATACCTGATTACTTCCATGATAGGTCCTACACGAATACACAAAAATTGACATCATAACCCTATATAGTAGTGATGCATGAGTGTGGTTATGTAATGTCTCCAGTAATCTGGCATTTATATTTTTTTTTAAAAACACTTATAGCTGTCGGTTAAGCGATAGCCTGTAGGTGATTTTTTTTTTTTTAAATTCAATACCGTCGCTTAACCGACGTTTCAGTTTTCATAATCTATCGATTAAGCAACGGGTTTCTTTGGTGAACCGACGGCCATGCTGTAGAAGCGATGGCCTGTAAGTGTAGTTTAAAATAATAATAAAAAATCTCCACTGTCGCTTAACCGACGTTTAAGTTTTTATAATCCATCGGATAGCTGTCGGTTAAGCGACGCATGTTTAAAGTTTAATATGAATTAGATGTCGGATAGCCGATGATTTACATTTAACCGACAGTAAAATGAGCTGTCACTTAACTGACGGATTGGAAAGATGTCGGATAACCAATGAAAATCCACCAACGCTTAAAAAAATCATAGTGTCGTACATGCGACAGGGAAGTGTTGAAAATCCGACAATACGGCTGTCAGATTTTTGGTCGAAATGTAGTAGTGTCAGAGGGTGAAGTGACTAGCCCTCTGTCCCTTTTCAAAAATATTCTTAATTGCACAGGGAACATCACCTCGCTGCGATGTCACACCGCATCATCCTGGACCAAAAATTTGGCGTGAGACTCCGCGACATTCAAAAACTCCGCAAGCATCCTATGACTTGCACAAAATAAAATTTCTTGCTGTGATTCCTCCTACTTAGAATTTTTTTTTTTTTTTGGGGTGTAGACTAATTATGAGTGCGATGACTCCTTTCAACTACACTAGACATATACACCCTTATTTATTTGAGTTATGGTTGCATCTTATCAATCTCATCTTTAACTTTTTCTTTATAACGAGGATTTAATCTGTATGGATGCTGCTTAACCGGCCTAGCATCCGCTTCCAAAGGTATCCTCATGACTCCCAAATATCCTACTATTCCCTTCATCTCTATAAACTTAGTGGGAAATAAGTCCTGATAGTCATGTAACAAATTTGCAATGTCTCCTACCGTTTCATCATCCCAATAGTCTCCAATAGAGGCAAACTTTGGTTCTGTTTCTGTGCCAATATTGATCTTTTTAATCTTAATAGGCTCTGTGACAGCTAGAATCTCTAGCTTTGGTCCCTCAACTTCGCGAGTCCCTTCTGACTCTTGAATGTTGATACTGCGAGGATTCTCATCCTCATCACCTGGCTCTTCTATGAAGTTGTAACACTCTAGCGCATGTTTTAACTGGATGGCCCAATCAGGCTGAGCATACACTGGTAGGGTATGGTCATCAAATATCTTAGTCTTTATAACCTCTAGGGCCTGATCAATGCTTGGGTACTCAGATTCAAAAGTGAAAGTGAGTAGAAAGTTGTCTATCATAACTGGCCATGTAATCATTCCTCTGCGCAACTCTGTCTCAGTGTACCAGTTCCTTGGGACTGTGTCTAAAGTGTGAATGAATAGGTGAACCCATTCATCCTCTGGAATGTCCAACCAATTCTATTCACAAATATTAATGTGACTTGGGGTCACTCTCTCCTGTATATTTCTGCGGGAAATGCTCCTTGTCATTAGAGAATCTGATTGCCATCAATCTCTTAAAATCATCCCATGATGCGATCTTGTAGGTGTGGCTCTTACTACAAGGTCAATAGCTGCCATCCTCTACTCATGAGGGATTTCTTGCTCAAACTACTGTAAAAATTCATTGACATCCACTAAGCCATAAAACGATGGAATATCCTTAACCTCTGTGCCAATCCATCGCAGTGACTTAGTCATAAATGCAGATCTATGAGCTGAGACTTCGTAAAGTCTATTCTGCCAATTTTCTAAACCAACATCCGAATCCGATGCGCATGAGCTATCGCATTGCCAACTAATATTTCCTTTCGCAGTGGGGTTGATATAATCACTCTGGTTAGAAGTCATCTGATAGAAGCTCTCCATATTACGCACCTCTTCCTCTGCTCTAATAGGTTCAATGTATCAAGAACCCTGGAAAGGATCCAATAGTGTGATGACTTGAATCTGTTTACCCTCAAAGGTCATTTGTCTTTTCTTTAAATCAATAACAGCCATGTTATCAATTTCCCAATCAATACCTAATAAAGATGGATATGGTCTGCTATCGCCAATAATTTCTATGACTTCAAAATCTGCAAAGCTGTGAACTCCATCAATATCAACTGGTACTTGCGGTAATCGACCCAGTGGCAATACCCTCTATTTATTGGCTAATCATAGATGGATAGGTGATCTGGCTAACTTAGGGCTACCCATCTGTTCCCATGTCTGTTTAGTAAGAACATTTACCTCTGATCCTAAATCTTGGATTACCTCATCCATTTCAAACTCTCCAATTTGTGTTGTGAGTCTCATTTCTCTTCCTGTTCTTATATGGCCCATAATATTATGAACAGCACGCTACGTACTGCTCATGGAAGAAGACTGTTGATACTAATCTATGATGTGTTGAAGCTCTCCTATGTCTTTCTCATTTCTTACGAGTTTCAAGCAGCTCCACAAGAAGGATTGTACACTTCCTATCAACTCATCCTCTTCGCACCTTCCAGATGTGGTAGCCTGCGATATCTGCACAGGACTAATGCCACAAGGTTTTTCCTGTGATACACCCCTACAAGGAAATATCTGTGATCCTACTGGTGTAGGGTCAGTAAAGAAATTTTTAGCTTGCTGAAATGTTTCTTTGCTCTTGTGCAGGTCAAGTGGTGTAGGTTTATCAGTGGCTTTATGCACCCACTTTGGACCTGTATTCTTTTCGGCATCCTGCGATGTCTTACCAGTAGAAGCACCATTGTGAGTCACAATATTGACTCTTGGTTCTGTTTCTTTCTGCTCAGCAGTAATAAGCTGAATATTCTGGTTTGCTGCTGGCTTAGAATCCTTAATCTTGGCTATCAAGATAGGACATTCTTCTATAGTATGATCATAGGACTTGCAATACTTACATGTTGTAGTAGGGTTCTGGAAATCCCTAGCATAATGTCCTATGGCTCCACAGTTGTAACAAACAACCAGTCCATGACCACGGCCAAAGCCTCCACCATGACCTCTTCCTCTGAATCCTCCACCATGGCCATCATGAGCCGGTTCATGCTGTGGTCCTGCTGCTGGTCCTGATGTCTCTGACTGGACTTTGTAGAATTCATGTTTTCTCTCTATCATGAGATCATAAGCTCTGCAATTATTTTCATCATGTCCTAATGACTTATAGAAGTTACAGTATAAATTCTTAGGAGTTTGTACATACTTCTAAAGTAAAGGGCATTCCTGTGGTCTATGTCCTCTTGTTCTATAGATTTCACACCATGGCCCTTGATTCTGTACTAAGGGGTTAGGAGCCCCACTTGCCATATATTCCACAAATACTGGATAGTTATCTTTGGTATGGCCATGTCCTTTACACTTTGTACACCATAGTTCTTTTTCAACCTCTTTTCCTTTCTTAATCTCATGTAACTGTAAAGTGAGATTGGCTAACTGGTTCTGTAAGTTTGTCATACCTGCACTAGTCTTAGCTAGAGGTGAAGCCTCTAGTTTCGTTGCCATCTCCAATGCTTCATCCTGTGTATGGAGTTTCTGTTGCATTAGTGGAAGTCTGATATGAGGGAGTAGTGCTGCGATGAACCATTCCTTATGTTGCTCAAGCACAAACTCAAAACTAACTTGGTCTATAAGAGCTTTAAATTTTTGATCGAAATCCCATACTAACTCTATGGGTAACTGTTTGATGTCTTTAAGTTCTATGATACATTGTGACTCAGACTTGGGTTTCTTAAATTCCTTAATCATTGCGGTCCTAACCTCTATGAGTGTTGTAATCTGCGCTGATGTATACTTCATATACCATGTTAAATCTCTTTCTCTAAGTGTAGTAGCCAATTGGAAAAGCTTAGTATTGTCATCCTGGATCTATTTGATGGTCCATACAGCTTCACATAGGAACCAATGCTGTTTTGGGTCTTCTGCCCCTGTACCCCTGAAGGTAGGTAATTTCATTTTATCCCCCATTATGTTTCTACGAGGTGGACTCTGGTTTGCTGCATTACTACCACTTGGTAATGTAAATGTAGATGGTGTAGAGGTAGTATGTAGTGTGTGTGAACTACTAGATGGAGTTCTTGTGGGATTATTCTGAGTCCCGGTTTGTTTCTGTGGGGTATAAGGGTGGTAAGGCATACCCCCTGCTATTCTTTCACTATTACGTTGACTCTATTCTCTAGTACTATTTGAACTGTCTTCAAAGAAGGAAGATCTAAAATTTACTTTATATCTCTTACCGCTACGTGTACATCCAATTTCTTCAGAATCACTCTCAAACTCTTGTGACATTACACTTACTTAACTTATTCATCTGAGAATATATCCAGTAATCCTTTTTCATACAATAACATCTTAAGGAACAAATTTAAAGAGTTCAAGTACTTACCATGATATCCTTTGAAGAAGTACCTCTCTGCTTCGCTAAAACTCTTTCTTTGATCAACTGTAAACTCTGTAATGAAACCTTCCAGCAAACTTGCAAGCCAAAAGTCTACTGCCCATGAAATGGGATTATCTACGCTCTTCACGGTGTGAATCATCTCTGGTGTCTAGACAATGTTCCTTTTCTTCTTGAATACATGCTTATCATTCAACTTTCACAACCAATCGTACAACTCATTTGCATAGGTCGCAAAAAATATCTCATGCAGGTCTGTGAAGATATGTTTCTCTAACTAGTCCTCTGTACTAAGCCTAGGACTCTTGTTTTCTTTCTCAACAAATTCTCTTTCCTTAGACTCAACCCACTGGTTAAGTTCTTCTTTAGTAGGATGCCAACAGAACATCAGCTCTTCAATTTGTTCAAAACCAGTGACGGAACCATTTGTTGGCTAAATGTGTAGACCCGGGTTTACTTGATTGTACCAACAAAACCCCTACCTCACTGACCCTTTCAGCGATAGACCATAGAGTGGCTTGAAGTCTCACCCGAAGTGATATTAGATGGGTTGGCTAAAGAATCACGTTTCCTCAACCAGGTTCTGTAGCATCCTGGGTTCTCTTGAATCTAATTAACTAGAGGAATCTCTCAGCACGGGCTGTTTCTCTCTTCCTAGCTGACTCTACTACGAGACTGGCTCTTCTTGCATCACAGCTTCTACGATGATGCACAAACTTACCCTTCTTCTAAACTCTTAACTTGCGATATCTCACACCGTAGCTCCTCCGACAGTGCGATATCGCCTTTATACACCGCGATACTTCCTACAATGAGACTCAATATACTTAACAACTCTCAAGGTCCAGAGGCTTCCTTTCTGGGTATAATAGCTTAGTTAACCTTCATCAAGGTGTTAAAAAACTTCACTTAGCCTCTACAGTCTAACACGCTTAACATTAATCATGCTCAACTTGCTAAACTAAATATACAGAAGTCACTTAACACTGTAACTATGAGCTGTCGTGAATCAAGCACTAATAAACTCATATACATAATACTTAACAATTTCAACTCACATTTAACCTTCTATGTTACTGCAACTGAAGGATAGCATACATACATTCATTAACTGATAAGCAACGCTCATGTAACGAATAACAGATAGCAAATAAGTATAGCACAATCACATGACATAGTCGCACAACACACGGATTTTACGTGGTTCACTTCCAGGGAGGAAGCTACGTCCACAGGAACTATGTTTATATTATATCTAGAGAGAGTAACATAGTTCTGCTGCAACCTCTTATGTAGCTTGAGATCTTCTAGGAAACTCCACGCACTCAGCTAGGAGCCCTTCTCTCTTAGATCTCTCCTCTTCCCATTATGTTTTCTTCTTACAATATATCCTTTCTCTCTCTCTCTCTCTCTCAATCCCTACGGATTGTTACATTCATGCTCAAGGAGTCGGCTGCTGGTTATAGTAAGATAACTGCAGCTTTAACAATATAACTAGAGCTCGACTCTTTCTCAATATCTTACACAACAGATGACCAACTAACTACCTGACCATCTATCTAACTGTCTAACTTTCTAACCATCTAACTTTCTCTAACCCTTCATAATACAAAATACATGCTTAAATAGGTGGCCCGAAGGTCTCACCATGATACAAAACTGTGGGCCTATCCCAACAGTAACCCAAAACCCTAACTATGACAGTCGGCCTATCTGTACTTTGAATTGCCACATACTGGTCACACTGCAGCTTTCTGCAGTCTTCCGCGATTTTCGGTACTGATCGTGGGTATGGGCGTCACTTCCTCCATTGCTACCTTTCTGTCCTTTGTCTTTAATAACTCATCCCATTGCTCCTTCTTCCTTTATGAGGGTAGCTGAGCCCTCCTGTCGTTGCCACTGCCTTAAATGCAGTGGTTGAGCTCTCTTCTCGGCCGCTTCAGGTACTATTTCCTTTGACTTTCTTGTTTCGATAGAGCATCTTTTCCTATAGCTATGGGGCCCTACTCCAATAGCTCAATTCACTTGCAATATATAAGTATAGAGTGCCTGGTTGAAAGTTTAATAAGATCAAAATTAAAATGTAAGGATGTTAGTAGTTAGCCATGAGAATAGTTCATGTCATGGGGTCATGACATGGATTATTTAAGTGAAATATTATTTGTTTTGGTCCTTTGGCCCTGTTACCACTCAGGATGAGCTTCTCAAAAATTTCATCTCCATTGATTGAATGTCAATTGTTCATGGATATACTATTGGATGAACTTCTAATCAAAAGTCAACATTCATCATTGACAGTTTGTGGAAAAATTAGTAGATGATTTAGCATCTACTCTCCATGAGTGCTTTATCCAAATTTAGCACATAGTCACGGATCTTCTTTCTGAACATTAAAGAATGAACAGGATATTTTCTTGTGGTCTTTCGATCATTTTTTCTTAAATATCAGTTCATACTCATAACAGTAAATACCGGACAAGTTTTTTTTAGTTCAACAAGTTTAATATGCTTGCATATGACATGCAATATTTGATGCATGCATGGTAGGATGAGAGCTTCAAAAGGATACTTTTAGTTTTCCTAAGACTTGTCTTTGTGGGTAACTTTGTATTTTCAGAAAGTCCATATCTTCTCGAAATTAATCACATTGTAGGATATACTTTATGGAGATGTGCACTAGCTAGAAATACAGCTGATCTTTCCAGGAAATTCCTTATTATGGGTAAATTTCCTTTCAAGGGAACAATTGGTTCTTTAATTTGATTGATCATAATATCTATTAATATGGAGTCGCCAGATAGGGATACACTATACAATCAAGGTATACATACACTTTTCCTAAGGACTTTTGTTGTTCCTTGTGACCTATTTCTTGGGGATATTATATAGCCCATAGAGTCTTGATACAAACTTAAACTATAACCTAATTCACCCAATAGTCTCAACCCTCTTCCCTTTACTACTCCCTAGCCTACCCTAAGTGACTGCTTAACCTGCAAAACTTAGGACACGCCCTTAAAAAACCCTAGTTCCCGAAACTAAACCCTATCCTTTGTCCTACCCTTAGGCATGTCAAGGAAACATTTATTTCCTAACAGCCCTGAATAACCTAGATACTAAGCCCTAGTTACTAATTCATAAACTAAAATCCCTTGGACCCTTTTCTTTTTCCTTGTCCATACCTCATCCTATGAGAAAGGATCGCTAATAGTCCAAATCAGAGAAATAAAGTCTCATTCAGACTTAAGGCTTTCCCCTTGCACTATCTAGACTTTGACCTTTATCAAGACCTCATCCTTAATTTCTTCATCCTCCTCTAAAAACACCCAACATTCCTCCATTTTTTGGGTGTTGCCTACTTAGGATAGTCATAAATATGCTTCCTAAACCCCCTCCTAATTATGTACAAACTAAATCTCAGACCCCCATTGTTCTTGTAACTATTTAAAACAGTCCCATACCCTTCAGTCTAAGTTTAACAAGCAACATATCTCTGATGGGACCCTACACAAACTCATATTCAGGATGACCATGATGCACCTCGGTCATAGCTATTATAGCATGTAATTAGCAGGCCTTGAAGGTTGGTTGCGTTCTTGTCATAAATCCGAACATTGGGATAGTCTTGTCTCAGATTTCAAGAAGCATCTAGCAACACATATTGTCAATGTCCTACAAGTTACTCATAGTCCACAAATAAATAAGGCCACAACACTCTTATTCATACTTTCACTTATTTATCACAATTTTTATTTAAGATACAAATAATAGTTGTTTATTGACATACTATGGTTACTACTGGAGATTGCATTTCTCATAAAAAGTGTCACATCTCTGTCATAGTGGATTGTAAGTGTTTAGAAGTTGATAACAATTGGTGATTTATTAATTTGTCACATATTGGTAATCATCTCAGGATTGGGGTTACATTTCTATCATATATCAATTGGTATTGTATATTTTCCACACATTGTTTTCATAGTAGTAAACATACTTTGCAACAATTTAGATTTGCTAAGTAACATTTTAATATATTCATTGTTGTATCTTTATGGATGCTATTTTCTCAATTAAATTTGTCCTTAGATTCCTTGGAGTATTACTATGTGAATGTGCACTTGCAAGCACTTTCACCCTTTCACTTTTTCATACAACTAGTTCTTGATCAGTCTAAATATTATTGATATACTTTTTCCACTGCTGGCAACTATCAAAGTTTTGAGTTTGCGTTGATTATTGGAATACATACAGAGTGCTACTGTGGCAAGCAAAGTATCTATTATGGGATCTAAGTTTAACAAGCTAAGCACAGTCTATAGAAACGTTTCCCTTCCTCAATTTAGTTGTATCCAAACTTTTTGCAATCTAGCATATATGCTTGGGATTAATACTCTTGTGTTTGTATTAAAGAGGTCACTTTGTAGTTTTCTAATATTTGAACCATTGACGGTTTGATGGATAAACATTTTTTCCAAGAAACTTCTTGGTAGCTTGAGCTTTACTCCAAAAGATGACTTCCACGAGGGCAATATGTCGATTCAGATCTCAGTGTTCTCTCTTGCTCATCTTCCTAATTGATCCTGCTTTCGATCATCGTTTCAAAGCATAATTAGTATATGATCTATAACTTCCTCTGTAACTTCAATTAGAGCTTATATGTAACTACCTTCAGCCCATTTTCAACTGTATTTTTGTTATCACCAGAATTGTGCTTAGGTTCCTCTAGCCTCCACCCAACATTGTCACAAATATTCCTAATTTCCTCATTTATTCTATAGTGATCATTGGAGTGTTTGGGTGCCTACCTTATCTCTGTGTAGGATATCCAGGCCCCAATGTCTTCCACGGTAAATAGTTTGCAAGCTCAGACAATGTTAGACATAATTTTGGATAATAATCCTTTGTCAACATAACTTCTGTGTGGCTAACTTCCTTTCGTGGGATCTGTATTGAATGCAATTGGTGGGAAGATAAGAGGAGATGAAAATTTTATTAATGTCAAATGAATGACCAAGATAAGTAGGTCAACCATACTTGAAAGTACATCCAGCATAGACACCTGGGTTAGAGTGGGGACCTAACATCCAAGGTCGATTAGAAAAAATTCTGAATGGAAGATTGTGTGCTTCATCAAACTTGGAGAATTTTTTTGCATAGAGAGAGTCTGGATCTAGAATCTCCCAGGGCTCCTTAGAAGAGTTGTGGAAGGTAGTAGATCCATCAAGGGAGGGGTTTCAAAAGGAAATTTATGTCTCACTGATTTGAAATCTGTAGTGGTATGGGCCAATGTATGCTGCATGCTTCCTTTAGTGGACAGTTAACAGGGAAAAAAGAGGCAATCCTCCTGATGGGATCTAGCTAGGGAGATCCATCAAAGGGTTTTTATATATGCAAATATCCCTCATGAAAAGAGGTAGGCATATTTGTTCTATACAATGAAAAAATGTGGAGAGGGAGCCGCCCGAGTCTCGTTGAAGGCAGTAAAATCTCCCTTTGATGAAATAATGGATACTAAGATAGGACATTTGAAATTGAGATCTTCCTCTTACTTGTTCTCTTGTAAGTGGCATAGTTTGTGTTTTATAATAGCGTTGATTGGTTAATTGGTGATCAGTCTCAGCCTGAAGATGACAAGAGTCTACCCTCAACTGTTCAAGGCAGATCCTGAGGTTGTGCTCCCAGCTTTTGCGCATATGTGCAGGACTGACATTACTGCCATCTCTCGGTTGCATGAAGTGCACATATTGATAAGCTATATTGGGTCTAATATGTTTAGGAGATGTGATTTAAGTTTTGAGTTTGCATTGATTATTGGAATAAATACAGAGTGCTACTGTGGCAAGAAAGTATCTATTCTAGGATCTAAGTTTAACAAGCTAAGCAAAGTCTATACAAACTTTTTCGTTCCTCAATTTAGTTGTATCCAAACTTTTCGCAATCTAGTATATATGCTTGGGATTAATACTCTTGTGCTTGTATTAAAGAGGTCACTTTGAAGTTTTCTAATATTTGAACCATTAACTGTTTGATGGATAAATATTTTTTTCGAGCAATTTCTTGGTAGTTTGAGCTTTACTCCAAAAGATGACTTCCATGAGGGAAATATGTCGATTCAGAGGTCAGTGTTCTCTCTTGCTCATCTTCCTAACTGATCCTGCTTCCGATCATCATTTCAAAGAACAATTAGTATCTGATCTGTAACTACCTCTGTAACTTCAATTAGAGCTTATATGTAACTACCTTCAGTCGATTTTCAATTGTATTTTTGTTATCACTAGAATTTTTCTCAAGTTCCTCTAGCCTCCACCCAACATTGTCACAAATATTCCTAATTTCCTCATTTATTCTACAGTGATCACTAGAGCAATTGGGTTCCTACCCTATCTCTGTGTAGGATATCCATGCCCCAATGTCTTCCACAGTGAATAGTTTGCAAGCTTAGACAATGTTAGACATAATTTTGGATAATAATCCTTTGTCAATATAACTTCTATGTGCTTGACTTCCTTTTGTGGGATCTGTATTGAATGCAATTGGTGGGAAGATAAGATGAGATGAAAATTTTATTAATGTCAAATGAATGACCAAGATAAGTAGGTCAACCATACTTGAAAGTACATCTAGTATAGATACCTGGGTCAGAGTGGGGACCTAACATCCAAGGTCGATCAGAAAAAATTCTGAATGGAAGATTGTGTGCTTGATCAAGCTTGGAGAATTTTTTTGCATAGAGAGAGTCTGGATCTAGAATCTCCCAGGGCTCCTTAGAAGAGTTTTGGAAGGTAGTAGATCCATTGGGGGAGGGGTTTCAAGAGGAAATTTATGTCTCACTGATTTGAAATCTGTAGTGGTATGGGCCAATGTATGCTGCTTGCTTCATTGAGTGGACAGTTAACATGGAAAAAAGAGGTAATCCTCCTGATGGGATCTGGCTGGGGAGGTCCATGCAAGGGTTGTGATCTATGAAAATCTCCCTCATGAAAAGAGGTAGGCATCTTTGTTCTAGACAATGAAAAAATGTGGAGAGGGAGCCGCCCGAGTCTCGGTGAAGGCAGTAAAATCTCCCTTTGATGAAATAATGGATACTAAGATAGGATATCTGAAATTGAGATGTTCCTCTTAATTGTTCTCTTGTAAGTGGCATAGTTTATGTTTTCTAATAGCGTTGATTGGTGAATTGGTGATTAGTCTCAACCTGAAGTTGACAAGAGTTTACCCTCAACTGTTCAAGGAGGATCCCGAGGTTGTGCACCCAAATATCACCCTTCAAAGTACTCCTTGTTGTCTACACCTCAAACAGGCAGTTGGACATAAGGACTTTCCAGGCTATTCATTTCATCTAATAGTTGTTTTAGACTGTGATTGTTGAGTAAAAATTGAGTTCATTACCCTATTAATGAGGTTTGTAACTTCCGATCACTGCTTGATGTTCTTGGATACAATATTCTCCAGTCTCATCAAAATTGATTCAATCTGTGCTACCCAAATGAAAAGCTTTGTTGAAGAGAGAGGATTATCTACAAGCAATGTGGTTGTTGAACCGTGAAAGTGCAGTCTTCCAGATCGAATGGACTTCACTCCTTTGTTGTCTTCTCTATCACATGTTAGTAAAACTCCTTTTAGCTTTGGATAAGCACCCAATTCATGTTTGAACATGGTCAAGGTCAACAAGAGTTGAGAGGGAGTCGAGCCAGGATTTGGGGGGGTACATTTGGGATCAGGATAGGGTCAAGGGAGGGGATGAGGCCTCCACAGGGTTGTGTTGAGACTGAGAAAAAAAAAAATGTGGTGCGAGGAGATCAGGATAGAGGCTGAGGAGGACAGGGAAAGAGGGAGAGTTCTTAGGGCTCCTTAGTCCTTACCAACCTCTATGTCACATTCAAAGCTCTGATTCTACTTGTATCTTGGTTAATTTTCAATTAAACAATACAATCCTAGTTCGAAAACACTCTACTTTTAATCCTTTTCTTGTTAATAGAAAAATCATAAGGTTGTATACATCTATTTTGTTTTATATGACAACAATTGTACATAAGCCAGATATTACAGACTAAAAAGTCATGTATGTCTAATTCAGCTTCAGCAAGTGCAGTCTGTGAGGAAGGACTCCAATGAACTAGTTTTCGACCTCTATATATGTGGCCTAGAAGAACCATTTGGCAAAATACTTCAATCTGATTGAAATATAAAATGATCAAAATAATCAGATATTTAGTAGTTTCTTATGCATAGCACATAAATTGAACTGCACTATAGTCTATACCTTTTATTGATTTCAGAGTCTTAATTTATATTAAGAAGCATATAATCTTTGCATGTCTGTAAAACAGGAAAACAATTTTATAGGGGGGAGAGAGATATTTCTCAAGCAAAATGCAACAATTAGGAAAAATTCTAATTGAACAACATCTTTGTAGGCCATCAGTGTATAAAATGCATCACTAAAATTATCTTCTCTTACTACTTCAATTATGAAATTCATTACTCCTGATAGTAGTAAATTATCATTGAAATAATCTCCTAAGCGAGAAAGAAAGAGAGAGAGAAATCTCCTGTAAGAAGTCAACAGATTAAATACTTGGAGAAATGTTTAAACAGAAAAGCTAGGGCTTGTTAGCACTAATTTTAGTCTTGAAAATCACTACGGAGAAATATCTCATGTACTATGGTACTTATATCTCATATCTCTGGGCTTGAGCCTTTCTCACTTGGGACATACAAATAGCTAGGGAAATTTGGTAGTTAGAGATAAACAGTTGTATACATCTAGCAACTATGACCGATATTTAGATCCATCAAATCCATGAATTTATAATTTGGAAGAGAAAAAAAGATTTGAAAACATACCTAGGGGTCAATAGCGCTAATATTAGACCTATAAATAGAAAGGGAGATATGTATCGAGGTACTTAGATATCATATCTATGCACTTCAGGAGCTCCTTCTGCATGTGGGACTTGCAAATAGCGAGGAAAGTATGGCAGTTAGAGAGAAACAGTTGTTTACACCTAGCAACTATAACCAATATTGATATCCATGAAATCCATAAATATACAAATCTGGCAGGACAAAGAATACAAAAAATGATTTGAAAACATGACATTTCACAAAAAAATGGATTTGTTCAATCATTTGTCTCTTACCAGATTCTAAAACAAGGTATCCACTGATAGTTCCTAAAAACAGAAAGAGAAAAAAAATAGGAAACACAATTTAAAACTTAAAATAAAAATCTCCTGTAAGAAGTCAACACATTAAATACTTGGAGAAATGTTTAAACAAAAAAGCTAGGGCTTGTTAGCAATAATTTTAGTCCTGACAATCACTATGGAGAAATATCTCATGTACTATGGTACTTATATCTCATATCTCTGGGATTGAGCCTTTCTCACTTGGGACATACAAATAGATAGGGAAATATGGTGGTTAGAGATAAACAGTTGTATACTCTAGCAACTATGACTGATATTCAGATCCATCAAATCCATGAATTTATAATTTGGCAGAGAAAAAAAGATTTGAAAACATACCTAGGGGTCAATAGCACTAATATTAGAGCTGTAAATAGAAAGGGAGATATGTATCGAGGTACTTAGATATCATATCTATGCACTTGAGGAACTCCTTCCTCATGTGGGACTTGCAAATAGCAAGGAAAGTATGGCAGTTAGAGAGAAACAGTTGTTTACACCTAGAAACTATAACCAATATTCATATGCATCAAATCCATAAATATACAAATCTGGCAAGGAAAAGAATACAAAAAATGATTTTAAAACATGACATTTCACAAAAAATGGATTTGTTCAATCATTTGTCTATTACCAGATTCTAAAAGAAGGTATCCACTGATAGTTCCTAAAAAAGGAAAGAGAAAAAAAACAAGAAACAAAATTTAAAACTTAAAAGAGAATTCTCCTGTAAGAAGTCAACACATTGAATACTTGGAGACATGTTTAAACAGAAAATCTAGGGCTTGTTAGCACTAATTTTAGTCCTGAAAATCGTTACGGAGAAATATCTCATGTACTATGGTACTTATATCTCATATCTCTGGGCTTGAGCCTTTCTCACTTGGGACATACAAATAGCTAGGGAAATATGGTGGTTAGAGATAAATAGTTATATACATCTAGCAAGTATGACCGATATTCAGATCCATCAAATCCATGAATTTATAATTTGGCAGGGAAAAAAATATTTGAAAACATACCTAGGGGTCAATAGCACTAATATTAGACCTGTAAATAGAAAGGGAGATATGTATAGAGGTACTTAGATATCATATCTATGCACTTGAGGAACTCCTTCCTCATGTGGGACTTGCAAATAGTGAGGAAAGTATGGCAGTTAGAGAGAAACAGTTGTTTACACCTAGAAACTATAACCAATATTGATATCCATCAAATCCATAAATATACAAATCTAGCAGGGCAAAGGATACAAAAAATGATTTGAAAACATGACATTTTACAAAAAATGGATTTGTTCAATCATTTGTCTATTACCAGATTCTAAAACAAGGTATCCACTGATAGTTCCCTGAAAAAGGAAAGGAAAAAAAAATAGGAAACACAATTTAAAACTTAAAAGAGATGCCAAGTATGGAAACATTGGTAACTTTGTAGGAGTTGTCAACATATGAATTTGTCAATAAGGTGGGTACATACTATAGACAAATTGCATAATTATTGGTTGTGTCAGTAAATGAACAAAGGGAGGAATTTTAATATCCATTCTATCTCTTTACTTCCAAAACAGACAGTATTTCCGAGGTTAGTGGAAATTTTCTATTGTTCCGAAGGTAATTATTCTTATTCTATTATGCAATTCTTGATGCCAAACTCTCTACAATCGATGTCAGTCTGCACAGGAATGGTTCTTCTCCTCGACATTTGTATATCTATCAAAAATTAAGACAGGCCTTTATATTAGGCTCTATAATTCCATAGAGTTTCAGGAGGTCATTGTTTTGATTGGACGTGGCAATTGGTAATTGAGAAAAAAGTGGACCTAGTCAACATGGTCAACTATGATGAGTAGATTCTATGGAGGTTTTGAGCCTATATAAAGAACAAAAATATCTATTAAAACACAACTTGAAGTAACCCAATAGTCGAGATCTTGGAGTAGCTCAAGGACAACTCATAATTTTAGCTCGCGAGCTTTAATAGCTCCATATCATGGGAGCACTGGTGGCTCTAGAAAGAAGATCATAGATCTGAGATAACATATCCAGGAACAGGTTTATCTGAAATTGCTTTTGAAATCTGAAATTTGTAATGGATATTATGTTTGTGTGTGTTTCCAATTGTGTTGTTCTGATCTCTTGGAAAGAAGACCTACAGGTTGTTGAGCTTACTTATTGGACTCTTGGCTTCCTGCACCAACTAGCTTCTCTTGGTCCAATGTGGCTCAACTTTAAAACTTTGAACACTTGAGACATTAGACTCTGATTATCTATTTGAAAAGTAAAATTGTGAAACTGTGCACTTATTTCCAAACAAATCAAAAGCAATCAAAGACACACTAAATCTTGGGATTTAATTCCAAAAAAAGACAATAAACCAGAGATATAACTATTCAGTTCTTTCTCTAATGTAACTGTTAAAATGTAATTGCCACTTAGCCTTGCTAAATTACAAGTATACTACATACAACTGAGGATTTGATGATTTAAATTCAAAAGATATTGTCCAAACCACCCAACTGATATATGGCAATACTCTGACATCTAAATAACTATATTCCTTATGTCTTCTGTTCATATTCTCACAAAAATTTTGATTATTGTTGTCTATATCTATATAGGAATGTAGATATGTCACATGTGTAATGTTCCCAAGTAAAATTGCACTAAAATTTTCAACTTATTGTTGAATAGATTGGGCTTATTACCTTGTCAAACGTTCCACTATCACCTTGTTAGATAGTTGTAAGTCATATTCTTAACACCAAACATACCAGGGTAAAGAACTTGACCCAACTAAATGGTTTTTTTCTATCTGATGTACTGATTTTAATTCACTAATTTTTACAAATACTTTGCAAACCTTTCTTTGACTACTGTATGTAACAATAGGCACCAACTAAATTTCTGTGGAGAATTTTTTCAAACACTTAATATGTAGACTGTTGTAGCTGACTATAATGTCCCTATCTTAACTTTACCCAAATTTTTCACCCAACTGCCGCCAGATATTTATAACTTCATCAACACTTTGAAAGGTAATTATTGTAACAACAATAAAGACTCTTTATGGGAATTCAAGCTCACTGCTATGATTTGAAAATGACATAGTTGAACTAGGATGATAAGTATTTTTGCAATGATATTAATTACCCTCACTTCTAGTCTGGTTGTGACCCACTTTATGAATGCATTTGATAGGGAGTTTTTGACAAACACTTTCTGTGTGACTGTTGTAACTGCCTGTCAAATTTTAGAATACTATTGTACCATTTTTATTGGTTTACTATGTGGTTTTAGCAAGCAAGAATGTATGGCATTTTATGTGGTACAAATAGGTAATTAACAGCAATAACAACATCCAATAACCAATCATAATAACATTTCATACCTGCAATTTATTTGAAATAACAAGTTGCATGCCTAGAAAATGATGGATATCAACATTAATTTTGTGAAAACACATGTGGTAAGAGATATTTGGAGACAAACTTATATTGAGAACCACAACACTTTCTTGCAATATCTGCTATCATACAAGAAGTATTTACTACTGAAGTGAACACGCCTTTACACATCCATAAACAACTACAGGATTTTCCTACCAAGCACTGTAATGATCATGGAATTCATCAAATTTCCTACTGCTATTTAACCTGATTGTAACTCCCTACCCAAGGATGGCCAAAAATATTGCATGCCTAGCGACGTGATCCACCCTTTGTTTTTATGTTGGTTGGGGGAGAAATTCTAGGTACTTTGCTCGCATAAAGAAAAAGGGGGTTTTGGGGATTAAATGTGCCCTTTGCATATTCATGCAATGCCCTCGGTGGGCAGAGATTGGAACAGTATGGGATTTCATTTTGGCTTGATATTGTTGATGTGGGAGTTTCTGAAGTCCTAGATCCACTTGCATTGGCTTACCCTATCCTTGTACCTATCCCTGTCCATGTCCCTTATTCATCATAATCTGAATCGTTGCCACTGCTAGAGTTACTCATGCTGCTAATTTCTCAATTTTTGAGTCTTATGTTCTGATTGTTCTAAGAAGTGATTTGTAAATTTTTGGAAGCCTGCGGTAAGGATTTCATTTTCATTTGTAATTTTTTTAAAAATTTCATAAAATAACATGCCTAAACAATGAAACATTGAATTTAATGGTTGGAAATGAGATGCAAGAGCTTTAAAAAAAAAAAACACAGAAATTTATAAGCAGCAGTATCATGTGAACCAAAAAATCTATGCATGAAAGTATATGTGAAAGAACCTCATATTCAGGTTTGGGCACATTAGAACAACACTGAACAGTAAATAAAGTGAAACACTGGTGTGTGTTCATTGTTTTGGGCATAATTTCAATTTGGCACTGTTTGTCTCCAATATTCATAAAACAATCCAAGTTTGTCTTCAATCTTCATAAAACAATCCACGGCATAAAATGCAATATTTTATAACATGGATATTGAAATATGATAATGTTGAATGTATTAATTTTTAAATTAACAACTTTTAATGAGGCATGAGTCATGACCCTACCTCCAACTAGCAAATCCGGTACTCCAAGATTCGAGCTAGTGGATGAAGTTGAACTGGGTCTCAACTCTACTCTAGCAGCGGCTCTCCTTCAATAAGCAATGGCTCTCTTCCAAATAACATAAGGTTCCTGCTTCAAAATCGATGGCTCCTCCAAATTCCAATAACCAACTACTCTCCAAAGAGTGCAGTGGTTGCCCTAGATGGTAGTTATCCACGGGCTGAGACTGTTCACTAGTTGGATCCTCAGTTGGTTGGGATTGTCCATGGGCTGTAACTCTACACCGGTTGGATCTCCACTAGTTATAGGGTCTCCACAAGTTCAAGAATGATTTGACTGATTGTAGAAATAGATGTACCCACCAAAGTTCTATATTTAAGCTATGCCTCTTCTTTTATGTTTCTTTAGGGATAGACAAAAAAAGAACAACATCATTCTTATCTCTATCTCTGACCGGGGCACATAATGGTTCTATGAAGCTGACTGAGGGGATCCATCTATCTCCAGAATATTATTAGAATGAACCCATTGATGCAATTACTGAATGCATTATAAGATTGTCGAAGGATATACAAACATAGGGGAAACAGGGAAATTTATCACCCATTGAAGAAGAATGGCATAGAGAAGAAGACAAATTTAGTTGATTGGGAGAAATAAAAGAAGCAGTAGTTACTCGCTGCACTTTTTTCGGTCCAAGGAGGGCAACAACTTTCATCCTTTCACATGTTCAAGGTGGCCACACTCCATGGTTCTCCACGAGCTCAACACTGAAAACTCTTTACGGTTCAATTCAGGGCTTTCCACAGTAATCACTCCCAAGTTTATGAAATGATTTGCAATGAAATGGTGAAGTGAAATCTTAAGGGTGTTTTAGGAAGTTAGTTTAGGATTTAATAATTTTAATTTTGTTTTATGAGTTAGGATTTAGTTTAGTTATGATTTAATTGAGTTTTTTTTTAACTTTTTAATTTAATTTTATAAATTTAATCTAATTCAATATTATAATTTATTCAATTTATAATTTAATTTAATTAAAATTTTAAAATTTTAATCAAATTCAATTTAATTTAATTTTAATTTTAATGTAATTATTTTTATTGAAAAATAAAAAATCTAAAAATTAGGGGTTTCTAGGCGTTCCTCCACGAAGGTAGACGTGGGGGGACGCCTAGAAGCCCCCTAGAGGGGAAACACTTTCTGCACCTGGGGAAACTTGGGGAAATGTGTTTCTTCATGTTTCCCCTAAAAGGGGGACATGGGGAAATGTTTCCCCAAGATTTTCCCTATCCTGGATGCGTGGAGAAGTGAGGGGGCATGTTCTCGACCCTAGGAGATGCGTCCCCATGGAACACTGTATATTTCTCAAACAAGAGGCCCTAAGGGGAAGGGTGTCTCTCTTTTTCCCATTGCCAACACCATGGTGGTTAAGCACGGGTGGTATTTCAAATCCAACACGTTGAAGGGGATCTCCTACCCTACAAATGTGGACTAGTCAACCAGTGATATGAGCCTGCAACAATAAATCTGGTTCATGAGCCTTTCAGTTTCCTAGTTGTTAGGGTTTTAGTTTTTGAGTGTTAATCGGTTTATCATGTACTCAAATTTTTAACAACAACGAAGTCACCTACATGTCATGTTGCATCGCAACTTGTTACCCAAATGACTCGGTGAATGGAAGTGGACCCACATGTGGTATACAAAGAGTAGTAATTTTGTTAGTTTTTGTGATTGTTGTTTGAGTCCTCCTCAACAAAAGTTTTAAGTCTTTGAAGTTTGTACTTAATAAGGGAAACTGGTTTTCATGTTAAGGGTAGTTGTGAGAACAAATAAATGAAATAATACTTTAAAAAAAGGGTCACTAAAACACCTCCCTTAGTGTTAGTACATTGTGTTAGGGTTTTTTAAAGTTTTGTATATATTTTTTTATTTCATGTTTTTCCAACTGTAAGAACATGTACCTGATGTCACACAGGATTGGGAGCTTACCCTTGGAAGCGATACTACCGAGGAATTCCATGTATAGTTTTACAAAGTATCATGAATTACAGATCTTCCAAGAAATAAAATGAGATAAATTTGTCATGCTTGACTAAAGCCGCCCACAATGGGGAGGGAACTAAATTCATGATCACCTCACAGCATAGTTTACACTATGTTTTCTTAGTTTTATGAATTACAGATGCCCCAAGAAATAAAAGACAAAAACATTTCCATTGCAATAGTCCTACATGTGCAAACACTTCAGCCAAAGCTCATAAACAAGGCTCACTTGTGGATCACAACAGCATAAGGTTAGTTTCTTTTGTAGCAAAAAAACATGTTGCATATGGAAATGCACGGTTCTATACGGAAACACAAAAAATTAAGGGTGCCCTTCATGGAAAGGATAGAGAGCTCAGTAGTAAAGCAACCTACCAGCCGGGGGCAAGCCCTGGGTTCAATTCCTAGCATGTTTAGATTCCAACAAATTTTACCCATTAGTTGATCACGCAACTAACATTAGTTCAATTTCCTCTGGATCAAACAAAAATATTGAAAATGAACTGGTATTGGAACCAAGCTTATATATTGCATTGATTAATAAACCCATTTGTTTATTTCTAACCCTAGCTAACCCCCCTAACCCCTAAATCCCCTAACCGCTAAATCTCATAATGTGACCATAGTGAGAATCTATGCATTTTATGCACATATATACTAAGCAACTAGCATAAACAATTAACAACTAACATCTAAGGTAACTAATATAAACAAGGAAGTCTTATACTAATATATGTATTCAATGCACCTACCAAACTTGCATGGACCATTCATGATGCACCATAACACATAATTTAATGAAAAATATGAAACTTGTAGTCAACATAAAAATGAAAATGAATAGGAAAATAACAAGGACAATTTCATTCCAACAAGACAACCATTTTTTCTTCAAGAAGCATAAAGGGAATTTCCTCACATATAATTTCCCCCTCTATTATAGTGCATGGATTTCATTTTATAGGCATTATGCATCTATTAGTTTCAATAGAAGAACATTTACATTTGGATTGAAAATTTATTTAGTGCGTGAAACTCAACATTGCATGTCCTCCAAGCACTTACGAATCTTGACAGGATTACCTTTTGAGTTGAGAAAAAGAACTCCATGTTATTGATGAATCTTCGACCTCACTCAACAATGATGAAGGGGTTTATTTTTCTCCTCGTTTAGCCAAACCTATAGAGAATCAATGGCTTTGGTTTTATAAATTAGGATTAATATAAATTTTAATTAATTTGTGTATTATATAAATATAATAATTTGTGTTTTATATAAATATAATATTTGTTTTATTATTATATAATATTTGTTTTAATGGTATTTTTTGTTATAGTAGTGTATATAATAAACTTGGATCGAGGACATTAGACGAGAAGAGTTGTGCACATCGTGAATCAGGTGGGTGGTGACGTCAGATGAAAAATTTACCTGGCCACTAATGCATAAAGGAGGTTTAACTTGATAGTGATAAGGAGAGTTCATCACTGCATTAGACGTATCAAATTCTGTGAGGTCAGTTGAGGAATTGAAATATTTACCTGAAACTCTGAGATGGGGTCGGGCCTCTACCTTTACTACATAGGGATCTGAGACTGGTTCTGGGTCAACGGGTCAGTTTAATCATAATTGAGTCTTTGATTGGTTAAAATATTGTTCTTGGTGCTTCCATCAATTCAATTATTATTGGATCAACTGCTACGATGTTTAAATGAAATGATCTTGGTAAAGCTACGTTGACTGGTGCAGCTAGTTCAACAGTCACAAATCATGATATTTATATTGAAGTGAGAAAAGCACCTCAGTATGGGACTAATTGGGACTCTTACATTGAAGGATTGACAAATATCTATGATGCTTATAGGTATCGATATGGTACTGGTTCTCGTACCTAATTCATAATTGTAGGAACCTAATTTTCCTTTGGCACATGCTTAACGGTTTGCTTCAATGATGAATAGGGATAAAGATGGTGGGTAGCAAATTTGTGCAATTGTTTTTTTGGATCTCTAAAGATCGAGGTGCATGGCACCAATATTACTAATAGAATGTAGACAAATTACAAAATTTACTAAATTGTAACACTTCATTGTCACAATTGCAATTTTCCATGACACAATTAAAAATGACTAACATAAATGACTAATTCGTATTCTTATAGCTAGTCATTTTTTATGTCGTGACTAAATTAGTCATTAATTTTAGTAGTTTATAGTTGGGTTAATCAAAATTGCTCATATTTAGTAGTAAATCACTTGAAAAACCTATGGTGACTAGAATTTTTAGTCACCTAGTAGCTAATTCCTCATTGTTTACTAGTGTCCCTTTCACACACCTAGGGGTTAAGTGCAACATAAATCTACAAGATGTTATGTGTGTACTTGGGGGCAAGTCTCGAGTCAAGAACTGTCACTTGATATTACCTCCTCCGTTTAGACCAAACTCCTAATGAAGCCAATGGGGGGTCATCCCTAAGAAAGAGTTGTCTAAGACTCTTTAAGTTTTAATCATTATTGATGGAAGTAAGTTGTTTAGGAGTTCTTTGAAGTAAATTTTGATACAAGATTGTTTTCAAATTTAAGTAAATATTCAGCAGCATAACATCAACACATAAAGAGAGATTAAAATAATTTCATATCTTATCAGTGCCAATGGAGTCAAAGTGAAATAATGTTGTTGAAGTAAAATGTTTTGCAAATCTTTCATGGTCAGTCTTAATTATTAAGAGATGAGTTGAATTACGGGAAGGGAATTCTCGATATACTGGAAGTACTGAGAATGTGTCCAGAAGATAACTAAATTGGTTCCTCACTTAGAAATGTGGGTTGAATAGGAGTCTTTGAGAAGGTGTCCAACACTACACCAACAAGGATGTAGCCTAAATGTATCTCGAGGTCACTACTCAGTTGTTCTCGCTTCCTTTGAGAAATTTTCCCACGATTTTCAACCATTGTACGCTGGATTTTCGTAATGCTTCTAAGGGGATATGATTTTATTAATGAATTATTACATTAATGTGAATAAATTAGAAAGTATCAAAAACCGCTTTTGTTTTCCCAATGGCCGGGAAAATCCCGAAGAAGGAAAGAGCATACATGAGTTGATGACAAAATTCTTATTCCAATTTGATACAACAAATATGTTTGTAATATCAAAGGATCAACAACAAATTAGAACTGCAACTATTTGTCACTTTCTGATCATCCACCAACAATCGGCAAAGCCTTTAGTTGGTGGTGAGAGCATACTTCGTGGCAATGAGATGGGTAATAAATTAAAACAAAAAAAAATAAAATAAAATAAAATAAACTAATCTATACATCCTTTCAAGAAGGTAGATTATGTGCAAGTGTTGATTAATAAAATACAAACCATGAATGAGACTGTGAATCCCCTCAGGGGGGATGGAGTGTGGGCATTGTTTATCCCACTTGCTTTGCTTATTGATGGAATTTACAAAATGATGAAATCATAAAATAAAATACCTTTTGACCCTTGAAAATGGATCAAAATTATTACACACTCTTTGGAAGAAAAGATGAAAGAAGAAGAGGGAAGAAGAAAGGATTTCGGGTGCTCTGGATGATGAAAAGTTTGATTTTAGGCAGTGTTTCTTTCTCCTTTTTCACACACCTGCTAAAACATAGTGAGTGATTTATTTTGGAATCCCATGAATTGATCAAATAAAAGTAAAAGAACTTATACTACTCAAATACCTTAAAAATTGTGAATTTCTTTTATGAAAACAAGCACTTTAAGTGCGAATCTAGATCTAGTTTGAGATGATAATTTAAATAATTTCTAGATCTGATATATATATATATATATGCTTAACAAAATAATATTTTAATATCAGAATTTTCAGATCAAAAAATTGTCAAACACAAAGAACCAATAACCGAGTAAGATTTGAATTTTAGAGGGAGAAGAGAAAGGTCCTCAAGCCCTAATCTTGAAAAGTGTGAAAGAGAAGAAGAAACTATGGGAAAAAACAAATTAGATTTCATCTGATATAATGTAATGGAAAATAAGGTGAATGCAATTGATCTCAGAAATCCTTTCACCTAAAGTAACCTGTCAAAACTAGAAAATCCTAGCAAACAAGCATGGTTAATATAGTACATTTCATCATAAAAAACAAAGAGAATATTAGTACAACCAAATATAATATATTACTACTGAAATATTTTATAAATAAAAAATGAATGAACAAATTGACAATAAAAAATGCTCATCCAAAAGAAGCTAGATTAATACTACCAAACTTGACAAAAAGGAAAGCCTAATTTAGCTCAATATCACCTCAGAAATTATCTAATTGCATAACCATGAGACAATTTCACAATGAGCCTCCAAATAATTCAATATCATTAATAAAAATGAAATAACAATAATAGAAGAACAGAGGTTCATTACATCCTCCTAGTTGAGGAGCAAAACCTTGCTTTTATAGCAAAAAAGAAGCTCAAACCCCAAGGGGACGAATTTTGCAACTGTGAGGTGGTTTTGGGGGTTGAGATAATGGTGGGAGGAGGTTTTAATTCATGGGAGGGAAGTACTCCACCTATATTAAGGTATCCCACTTGGTTTGGGAAGCCTTTACCTCCTCTAACCACTTCATCCAAGTGGCAAAACCACCTTCCATGAGAGAATTCACCCACCTTTTGTGGAAGTGAGTTGGAACCCATCCTTTGATAGTTGAATATGATCCTATATGCTCATAAATGTCACATACAATATCCTCAACAACTTTGACACCTCAGAGATAAGTCCCAGATAAGCTGCCTTTGATTTAGGAATTGGATTTTCTCCAATTTTCTCATTTATTTGATCCTCTGAGTCATTTTGGAGATAAAATCAAAATAAATAATTGGAAATTACTAATTTTACTCTCAAAATTTATTTTAGGGGTTTATTGGGGGATATGGATCCAAAAACGAACATACCCATGACTAAATTGGTTCCCTAGGCCCAATTTTATGACCTTCTGGACTTTTACAATTAAAATACATCTTATCGATGATTTTATTAAAAATATAAAAATTAAAAAATCCTATGAAAGACTTAGTGCATGCCCATGAAACTTTAGCACTATGACTAGCATGGTATAATACATAGACCCTAGGCTTTAATAACCTTTTTAGACAAAATCACCAATTTCACCATCCTGGCTTTGGAGAATTTTGAGTGAAAAACTTGAAAATTATATGTTACTTAAAAAAGTGTCACATAATCGATGAGGGAAAAAACACTCAAGGATGATGACCTTTATGACCAATTCCTAAGGAAGCCAATCCTTTTACAAAAATAAACCATCATGCTTTGTCATTTATTGCAACTCCCCCGAGGGGGTGTGAACATGTGAAACAAGGGACCACAATTGGCCCTAATGAAACCACAGAACTTCTTGAGCACTAAGTAAGAACAATGATTTGTTTCGATCCTTGGTGGTTCACTTGAAAAATCCCCTAATTCCACTTAGTAGATAAGAGTATGGATTCACAAGGATGCTCATGAATATATATGCACATATTGAAATTGATTTGGTTTTTATGAGTAAATTAGGGTTTCAGTTTCCATTGGGCATGTAAATTTATTTTAGGGCATAGAAATTAAACAATTATTGTTTCAAATCATATTCAGGCATACAAATTATTGAAAATAGTGAAACTGGCAGGACAAGATTTGTTGTAACTACCTAAGAATGAAGAGATTGATCCCCAAAGTGGAAATTGTATGCCATTCTCACCCAAATTGAGTTCACCCTTGCATGTTTTGGTCAGCCCAAAATCACTGCGGTTGGATGTTGTAGAGAAATGATGGGTGCGACCCATTTTGGTCATAAATTATGTTTTACAAAATGCATACACATGTTTTTTAGAGAAAAAGGTCCCTCAACTTTACTCTCTCTCTCTCTCTCTCTCTCTCTCTCTCTCACGAGGGGTTCACTAGCAAGGAAATATTATATCACGTCCATTCATATTGGGGGTTTGAATACTCTTAAAAGTCTAAACTATATATATTCCCTTGTATTAAGGGGTCAACGGGGTATTTTTAATTGACATAGGGATATAAATATTAGGGGTTATTTTATTTGGGTGGGTTGAGGAATAACATTCAAATCATGGGATGGATTCATATATATAGCTTATTCTTTATATATTTGGAGGCCACCCATAAATAGATGTTGAATTCCTCCATGGTTGAATGAAAACACGTCTTTGCACACAAGAGAAATGAGATTTCAACCTCATCATGTAAAATTAGTGCATATTAAAATATTTAATTTAAAATAATATTTTTTAGTATTATAATTATGTTGGTAATATTTTTTAATTTTATTATATAGTTTTTAAATAAAAAATATTAATATTATCTCTCTCAAACACATACACATTTGTAATTCTCGCATATGAAAATATTTTATACTAGAATATTTCATTTCATTTTTTTTTAACATTACCATTGTGCTTATGAATATTTTTGTTAATTTCGTTAAACAGTTTTGAATGGAATTATACATATGATTACATTAAATATATTATAATATAATATTATTAATGGAAATATTAATTCCAATTGAAATCTAACTCCATAAATCCATCTTAAAAAATACTGAAGACTTTGATTATATCATTGGATCATATACATAAAAAAATTGAGGATTTTTGTCTTAGTTTCATACAGAAAACTCTTCCCAATTAAATAAAATTACAAATATTCCAAAATAGAATACTTCTATACCCAAGAAAACCAATAACCTCTTGGATAACCAATGTTTAATTTATATGGGATTGTCATTTAATTTATTTTAAGATTTTAAATAAAAAATGAAGAGAATATGCTCTAATTTTTTACTAATTTTGATCTTGTATAGATATAGAAATGAGATTCATTTGTTGTGGAAGAATCTGTGCTCATTAAACTTGGAATACTTTAAGCATAAGAAGATATATGTACATAATTTATCCAAACAATAAGAGTGTTATTTTATCATATTTTACTATGCATGTATTAGAAATGGCATACAAATAGCTTTAAAAAAAAGAATAGAAAACATTTATCAATATTATTAAAAATATTTTATGGACTTTAATTTATTAGGATTATAGAAAACATGAGCTCTCTTTGGCTATACATATAGTTATGTGATATAAAATTGGTAGATTAGCAGGTTTTTATGTGAAACATGTGCAATTCTCATCTTTTCTATGCATTGCAGTGACTATTGGACTATCAATATTTTACATTCTTTGTTACATTGATCTCTTGATCGGGTTTCATTTTAGGTGTTTTTTCATCCCCATTACTATTAGTTGGTTTATCCATTATTCAATGCTACAAATGAATTAGATGCCCTTGCAATCCTAATGGGATCAATACTAGCATTATGCTATATGTTATTTATCATCTTGTTTGCTTATACTAAGGTGCATTAGGGCTCTTGTTACAAATTTACATTGTGATATAAAGGTGGTATTAAAAATAGGTTGATAAAATGGATACCTACAATATTTGGTGATCGCTTAAATGGAAAGGTATATTGTGAGGGGGGTTCAACATTACAATTTTAGGAAGTATTTTTCAATATTTACTGAAATTAGGGATATTCTTAATATCCTAGGAACGAACTTGCTATGTAACAAGTTGACTAAGTGAACCTTGGTGCTCTCTCTCTCTCTCTCTCTCTAGAAAATCAAGATATGGCCAAATTACATAATTCACTCAATCTTTACATAGGGTCTTAACAATAGCATCATTTACTTACAAGAATTGAACATGGGTAAAGAGGGTAATAATCATTCATTTACTTATAAGAATTGAACATGGATAAGGAAGGTAATAATCATTCCTTCCAACCACCCAAACTATATTCAATAAACCATCATATATTTATAATATAAAAAATTAATAATTAAATCTTAAACTTAAATAACATTTAAATAAATAAAAAAAAAAATTGTAATCAGCCACATTTAAACATAAAATATTACTTTTATACATATTATGGAATTCGTACAACAAATTTGTTATTAAATATACAATTCACATATAAAATAATCACGTGAAACTTTGATGGTGGAAGTCTAAAACATATGAATAAAAATTAAATTAAATATTTTTAATGGAAACTTTTATTTTTATTATTATTATTATATAACTTTTATACATATTATGGAATTCATATAACAAATTTGTTATTAAATATATAATTCATATATAAAATAATCAAGTGAAACTTTGGTGGTGAAAGTCTAACACATATGAATAAAAATTAAATTAAATATTTTTAATGGAAACTTTTATTATTATTATTATTGTTAGTTAAGTAAAACTTTGGTAGTGTACCTCAAACAAAAATCAATATTTATATAAATAAATAATTTTAATAAAAAGTTAATTTATAAAAAATTATATATATATATATATGAAATTGTTAATTGGATATAGTTTGGGTGGTTGATAAGAATGATTCTTACTTTCTTTCTGTATTAAAGTTCAACAAATTTATTATTGTATAGAAAATTAGTTAAATGAAACTTTGTTGGCTAAAATTCAAACAAAAATAAATGTTTATTCTCATTTTTAAAGTTAAAGTGAACATGAATATTTTTTTAAGTATTATATCAATGTCACCTTAAACATAAAATTACACATTATATTTAAGAATATATATATATATATATATATATAAGTGGTTCACCATGGAAGCCCAATTTTACATCATGGCGACATCCACTTTGGAAAATATCTTATACTCGCTAGGCAAGTATACATGAACTTGGGCATCATTAATCACGATAAACGGTTCACCAGCCTAATATTTCATTACATACAAGGGTTCCCAAGGAGAAAATGTCCCTGACGAGATTTGAACACAGGTGGGGAGTGAAACAACCAAATCTCCCAACCACCCAAGCTATGCCCAATGGACATATATATATATAAACTTAAAACTTTAAAACTGTCATGGTAATAAAAAATAATTCCAATACACTTAGCATAGATTTTATAATACAATATATTTTGAGCATAACACATAATTATTAATATGCAACTATTGTTATTCTTTAAAAGATTCAAAGACTTAGTATAATAAGCTATTACACATTCACTTAGTTTGACAAAATAACCCCTCTAGTAAACAATACCAACATAAAGAAGATAAACATACACCCTTACTATCACACAATAAGATATGATGTTGACCTACTCATCCAAGAATAGATACTATAATGCAAGGAAGAAACCCTAGCACCTCAACCTATTTTATATATAATAATAAAATTAACCACACTAGGATTTTGAAAGCACTATGAGCAATTGAAGGCAAGGCAACTTGATGATGGTGTAGCTGTTGAAGTCTTCCATTTGGAACAACCCTTTAAACCATCATTGCTACATCAAATAACAAACTCAATTGACTCAACATATCACTTTCACCTTCTTTGTGTTCTTCAACAACTGCTTCCACAATTAACACCTTTCCATTCGCTGGAGTTTCCTCTTAGATTCTTCTCAGCAATTTCACACACTCTTCACCCTCCCAGACATGTATAATCCATTGCAATCACAATAATAAAATATTTACAGCCCTCAAGATGTAGGAATAATAATAATAACAACATAAGTAAATCAATTATGCAAATGCAAAACCATAGATTATTTCGTCACCTTTATCATAACTGCATCGGTAGAAGGGATTTTCTCAAACATATTTGATGCAGGAGCATCCTGCTCTCCATTCAAATCCTAGTTCAAAGTCTGATCAAGCCTAGAAGGGGTCTTAAGTTCTGAATTGATGGTCTTCGAACTATCACTTTGTAAATAAACTTATGTAAAATATGTGATTCTAGATGGATAATTAGTTAATTAGGTGAGTGGTGAGTCATTGATGAGTCAGGTAAGTAAGCCATGTCAAATGGAGCAAGTCATTGAGATAGGATTGGAAGTTACTTAAAATAGATAACAGTTGATGAATTGTAGGAGATTGCTGAGTGTTTATTGGATCTGAACCAGAATTGGTTTCATAGTTCTATTTTTATACATATGTAAGCCTAAGAGGTATAGATATGATAGACATGGGATAGAAGATAGAGATAAATAGATAAGAAGGTCAATAGGGCCTCTAGGAATCAAGTAAGGCCACTGAAAGATGTATCAAACCTACGGAGATCAGAACGCAGGCCATAACAAACTACCACCCCCGAAGTGTATCATAAATAAGGAATGGATTCAAGTTAATTAAAATGTAATTAACGTAGTTAATCACTTAAGGGAATTCCATCGAAAATCTTTTCTGACTGCATACGAACCCATGTTTGGTAAACTGGTGTGGTTAACGATTTTTCACAGATAATGATGTGTGGTTAGGTAAAAATTTTGAATTTTTCTTGTGCGATAGTAACCATCAGCGGATTTTTTTGACCCATTTCGATTTTACCTGGAACCTCTGATCAAAGTAGGCCACCTTCCATGTTTGACCTCACTCACAAGCCCTATAACTTTAACCCTGTGAACAAACCAGGTCCCTTCTTGAGAAAAACTAGCAAGATAACCCTGTGAACCATAGGTTGGTGGATCCTTTACATAAAAAAGAATCACTGGTCAAATCAGATTGGACATGATTCCATATCAAACCAATTCGGATTGCATGGAAATTTTTTGAACAAAGGGTATAATGTTTCTTTTCAGATATGGTTGTATTTATGTTTGGGATTTGGCTGAAGGTTCAAGGAGGGTGACCAATGAAAGGGTTCTGGCTATTGTTTTCTGTCTACAGGATTCCTTCCTTCTGGTGGCCTTGGTGGAGGTGGACTTGGCAAAAGTGAAATCAAAAGGTGAGAGGCCCTTCCTTGGAAACATGTTACATATTATAGGCTATGTTTCCATATTATAGGCTCAAGGTTAAGGCAAAAGGTAGTATTATGAGCCTCTCCTTTTTTGTTAGACCTACTGGACTTGGCTGGGCTGGTGGTTTCCTTCATACCCTTCATAGGCCACCTTTGTGTACTTAATTTACCATATTTAAAATTGCAAAAAATCAATTTTTTCATTTATATATTTGTATAAGGCTTGTATCATTTTTTTTAAATTTCTGTTGTACAATGTCAAATCACATGGGATGCGATTCCAGATGAAAGTAGATCATATTGCATCAAAATTTTCTAAAAAAACAAAATTTATGATGGTGCAAGGTAAGTTTGCCACTATCATTTGTATTTATATTTGAGATTCTTCATTTTAATGTTTTTATAAGGTTTGTAATATTCCTTTTTTAATTTCCATTGTACATTTTTTTTTAACCAGCCTGGCTATAACAATTATTTACCAGATACTGTATATGCACAATAATCAATTTTACCCCTTTTTTTAATGTAGAAATATTATAGGACTCAGAACAATTTATTTTGTTGTGTATGTAACTCCATAACCCTGGTTAGAAGGAGAAAATAAATTAATGGTTCTTAACAAAGGTTAGTGTAGCATTTATATTGTGCCTATAGAGCTAGATTGTTTTTTTTCAGTGTTTATTTCCAATTCAGACATCCCTTGTGTAACCTGTGTGGCCCCTTTGGGCATCTTGTCATGATTACAGATTATAAATTTTCATAAATTTAATCATGTTTAGTACATACCCTAATCCATTGCCACATAAAGGACGGAAGTTGTTGCCTCCAAAAGTTGTGGAAGAAGCATTCTAAATACCTACAGAAGAGGATGCTATACGAGAAAAACAACGACAAATGAAGCAACAATTATCTAAATAATGCATTAGAGGAAATTTAAACTCAAAATGGGCTTCCTAAAAGAAATTAATCAAATAATAGTTAAAATAATAAAATAATATTTATTAATTTTGGAGGAAGAAAAGAAAAAAACTCTTTTTTTGTTTGTATTTTCAACATATATCCCCCTGTTTTTACTCAAATTTCAATTGGGGGATCTCATTGGATGTGGAATTAAATTCTGCATCCAATGAGTACCCACTTGGCATACTTTCGACTCACCCCACTACCCCAAAAAAAGAAATACCTGAAAAAACATGATGATGATGTCATCATCACATTTTTCAGGTATTTATTGTTTTAGGGGTAGCAAGGTCCGTCAAAAGTATGTCAAGTGGGTATTCGTTTGATGTAGAATTTAATTATGCATTCAATGATCTCTCCTGATCGAAATTTGAGTAAAACCACGAGGAGATATGTCGAAAATATAAAAAAAAATAGTTTTTTTATGATACCTATCCCCAAATTTATATTAAAAAAGTGTTTGAGACCTATATGGTATTTCAAATTTAAAGAAATTTCATTGTCTAACACATGATGAAATGGAATTTTAGTTAGAGTTAAAAGGCCCATTTTGAGTTGAGATTTCCTCTAATGAAGGAAGTCACGACAGTTATCTAAAATTGTTAAAAGTGATTGTTGGAGTGATGATGAAATAGAGTCTAGTGATAATGATGCTTAGGTTTAGCTTAACAATATGCAAATACCTTATCAAGTCTGTTGTCGGTCATCTATGTAGTGTGTTAGGGGAAAAGCTCCAAACTTCAATACTATGGCCGTTCTTAAAGAAGAAAGTGGTTTAGAAGAGATCATTATCTTCAATGATATTGATGAGTTGCATACAGGAAATGTAGAGTTGACAAACTTGGATCCTTGTGAGAATGATCCAATTCTTTACACTATTGGTACTAGTGGAACATGGACACGTATTATAGATGATGTTTTTTCCCATTCTAAGGGTGCATGCATATTATAGTGGAAAACTTATACTGCACTAACCTTCATTATCTAAAATATAATCACAGTTATCTTCAAGGTCATATGAATAGCATTCCAGTACAGTCATCAAGTGAGGGTTTTACATGGGATCTAGGTCAGATGTGACTCCCTTATTGGGAGATGATTATTTTATCAAGATTGGAAGAAAGAAATTCATTCAAATGGATGGGATTCTGGTGCACAGCACATATCCATTTGATTTTACCATAAAGGCAAGCATGTATGTCTGTATTTTTTATGAAAATTTTCCCGATATTTCGGAAGAAGAGTCATTGAAAATTCCATATCCTGTGAAAGTGTTGAATTGTTTAGTAGATGTTTCTATTGGTGGAACATTTTTTTGGGTAATAATTTTTTAATGTGAGTTGGATGTTATTGGTAGAGGCCACCATATTCCCCAAGGTGTGAATTTACATCCACATGAGGTGTTCTATACAAAACAAGGTTTATTTATATCAACTGAAATCATTGATGGTGAGTATACATGTATCTTTTAATTCATATTTTTCAGTTTATATCACAATTTGTTTTCACCCAGGAAAAAACCCATTTTCTTGCTATACATGTTTATGAATCAAAGAAAAATTACAGAAAATATAAGGTGCATAAGTTCCAAATAAAACTGCCAGCTAGACTATGTACAAACTCTTTGTAATAGTCATTAGTTGTATGTTCTACTGGATAGAACAGATTCCACATCAAATCATCAATACATTATGATCACTATGCCTTATTGACTGAGACAAAAAAAATTACTAAAAGACGGAAATGTACTAAACTAAGTAGAGTGCACATATGTAAAAGTTTTCAGATAGTATCTAATGCATAAACGACTATACACTAATTACAATGGATAGAACCATTATCCACTAATGTGGAATCCAGAAATTCCTCGAAATAAAGTGTACCCTCTTCGAGACCAATAGTTTTCTTGGATAGAAAATCTGCCTATCTGTTGAGTTCCTTGTGAATATGAGAAAAAGATAAATATTGAAAATTACTCCCAACATTTGTTAATCTTTGTTTCCACTGTTCCATATTTGTAACCTGTAACATTGATTTCCCTGCCAACTAATCAAAGACGCATTTTGAATCTCCACAAACCTGAAGTAATGTGATCCTTTTAAAGTTATAAAAGAATAGTAAATCCCAGTTGGCTATCAATTCAACTCTAGTGTTTGATCCTCTACCACAACCTAACCAAACATGAAAAAACTGATTTCCTAGGAATATGATATAAATACCTCCCCCACGTTCACCTAGTTATTGTAGGAATGGTTGATGTTTTCTTTACTGCGAGATCTATCAAAAGGTGGGGAAAGAGCACTCGAAATGGAGAATCTTTATTTTGTCATTTTATTGCTATGAAAGATGATAAGCCCACCACTTTCCAACTTCTTGCAACAAAGGGTGATGATGAAGTTGTGACTGCTAGATTAGCTACCTCTATAGAATATGGAACTCACAATGCATTACCATCATGTACTGGAGTATTGCAGCCACATCGAATCCATCGTCACAATATCCATCTTCTTTCCTACAAAGTTTTCAACCACATAAGTTCTCGTAACATGATACATAATGAATATTTTGTGGAAATTCCTTATTCATATGAAAATTTCATGGTTACTTTTGAGCTTATTGTAATGCATGCTGTACCTCTTGGGATTGTGAAGAAAAACAATTCACTAGAGTTCACCATAGAAGGCTACGCGAATCTCAAGGAGGTTGTTTTCTATACATGGTCAACCTTTCCTGATAGATATCAACTATCTTTAGGCCCAAGCATTGATAGTCAACTTGTTGGAAAATGGAGAGTGGGACCAACATTTAGATTTCAGTATCTGTTTAATAGCCTATAGCCTCGTGTGTAGGTGCACTTTTCATGGGATTCACACCAATGGGATCATGTCCATCATTGTTATGGATTGGGGATAAGGACTGGTGCAACCCATTTGGAGATGTAAACATTATAACTATCATAAATATGGTGAATTTTGTATGAGAGATCTATGCTGGAATATCTATGGTGAAATGTTTGAACTTTGTAATTTGAAGTTTTTATAAGTAAATATAAATCTGAATCTGGGGAAATCCAAATAGTCTTCTTTGTGTGCTTGTTGAGATTGTTAGTGATTCAGTCCTGACTGTGCACTCTGATTTTGTAGCCTTGTAGTATTATCTATTAATCCTGCAGGGCTACATCACATGACATATTGATGTTGTGTTATCAATGGTTTTTGTTTTCCAAAGAAAAGATATTTATCTTATATTTCAAATTTTGAAATCAGAATATACATTTTTTATCCTATGGCATCTTGAAAAGATACATATGTTCTATCTTCAAACTATCCTAATAGCTATTTATCCTAGTCTTCCATAATCAACAAAAAATTTGGTGAATTTTGTATGACAAATCTGTGGTGCAACATGTATGGCGAAATATGTTTTTTTTTCCCAGGAAAAAAATCATACTTTTCATTTCAGAGCAGAAATATCATACATTCTATATCATCCTCTCCTTCACTGCCTCACTAAAGATTATCTCTTTCAGTAACCGATAGATAACATTTAGCTTATTTACCATTTTGGCTTCCAAGCCTAAATATGTCAACAAGGATCAGAGACCAAAGTATACATAATTAACCATTTAGTTGCAGAGTAGGATACTAAAATAGGTTTTTGTCAAAAATGATTGTGCATTCCTAGCTTGCATTGTTATGCTTATGGCTTGCATTTTACACCGAATGTCCATAATAGTTAAAAAAGGTTAAAATTGCACCTTTCATAGGTCAAGTGTGAGCATATGAGGTTAGGTTATATAAAATTAACACAAGGATAGTCTTCTCAATATATCTAGCCATCCAATTTTGCAAACCATTTACTATAAACATTTAATAGGAGGGTTTCGCTTGCATTTTTATTAATGTAGGTGGATATTTCATAAATACAAGACAGCCATGTAGTGTTTATGCACAACATGCACTTTCTGAACCCAAATTGAAAAAATAAATGTATAATAATGTGTAAAATATTAAAACATACCATTTCCAACTAAAATCATTCAAAAATGCCCAATAATTAGGGTTGGACGGGCATTTCTCTGATCTGGGTAAAACTGGGTTGAAAACACAAAAGTTGTCATTTTGTCAATTAAACTCTGGACAAATGAAACAATATTTCAAAAACCTAAAAGAGGATTTTTTCAAAAAAATATCTATCTTCAACCCCATGGTTTTAGTTTCAGCTGATGACAATTGTATGGATTGTGGCGTGCATTTTCCTAAGCCCGTTTTTGAATATTTACACACTGTTTTTAACGTAACAACTTAGAATTTCAGTCATTAATTTTAAATTTGTCCAAGATACTTACAATTTTAGTCATTCATGTTCAATTTGACTACTATGCATTCATAACTTTCATTTTTATGCTTATGTCTTGCATTTTACACCAAGTGTCGATAAGAGTAAAAAAAGGGTTAAAATTGCACCTTTCATAGGTCAACTGTAAGCATATGAGGTTAGGTTATATAAAAATAACACAAGGATAGTCTTCTCAATATACCTATCCATCCAATTTCCAAAACCACTTACTACAAACATTTAATAGGAGGGTTTGGCTTGCATTTTTATTAATGTAGGTGGATATTTCATAAATACAAGACAACCATGTAGTTTTTTTGCACAATAGGCACTTTCTGAACCCAAATTGAAAAAATAAATGTATAATAATGTGGAAAATAGTAAAACATACCATTTCCAACTAAAATCACTCAAAAATACCCAATACTTAGGGCTTGGCGGGCATTTTTCTGATGTGGGTAAAACTAGGTTGAAAACACAAAAGTTGTCATTTGTCAATTTAAATATGGACAAATGAAACATAATTTTAAAAACCTAAAAGACAATTTTGTCAAAAATATATCTGTCTTCAACCCCATGGTTTTATTTTTAAGTTATGACAATTGTACGGACTGTGTGATGCATTTTCCTAAGCCCATTTTTGAATATTTACACATTGTTTTTTACGTAACAACTTAGAATCTCAATCATTAATTCTGATTTTTTCCAAGATACTTGCAATGTTAGTCATTCATGTTCAATTTTAATGCTATGCATTACTAGCTTCCATTTTTATGCTTATGGCTTGCATTTTACACCAAGTGTCCATAACAGTAAAAAAAGGTTAAAATTGCACCTTTCATAGGTCGACTATGAGCATATGAGGTTAGGTTATATAAAATTAACACAAGGATAGTCTTCTAAATATATCTGGTCATCCAATTTCCAAAACCATTTACTATAAACATTTAATAGGAGGGTTTGGCTTGTATTTTTATTAATGTAGGTGGATATTTCATAAATACAAGACAACCATGTAGTGTTTTTGCACAACAGGCACTTTCTGAACAAAAATTGAAAAAAAAATGTACAATAATGTGGAAAATAGTAAAACATGCCATTTCCAACTAAAATAACTCACAAATACCCAATACTTAGGGTTGGGTGAGCATTTCTCTGATCTAGGTAAAACTCGCCCTGAAAACACAAAAGTTGTCATTTTGTCAATTTAACTCTAGACAAATGAAACATAAGTTTAAAAAACTAAAAGAGGTTTTTGTAAAAAATATATCTATCTCCAACCCCATGGTGTTAGTTTCAACTGATGACAATTGTATAGACTGTGTCATACATTTTCCTAAGCCCAGTTTTGAATATTTACACACTGTTTTTTACGTAACAACTTAGAATCTCAGTAATTAATTTTGAATTTGTCCAAGATACTTGCAATTTTAGTCATTCATGTTCAATTTGACTGCTATGCATTCCTAGCTTGCATTGTTATGCTTATGGCTTGCATTTTACACCAAGTGTCCATAACAGTAAAAAAAGGTTAAAATTGCACCTTTCATAGGTTGACTCTGAGCATACGAGGTTAGGTTATATAAAATTAACACAAGGATAGTCTTCTCAATATATACAGCCATCCAATTTCCAAAACCATTTACTATTTACATTTAATAGGAGGGTTTCGCTTGCATTTTTATTATTGTAGGTGGATATTTCATAAATACAAGACAACCATGTAGTGTTTATGCCAATCATGCACTTTTCTAAACCCAAATTGAAAAAATAAATGTATAATAATGTGGAAAATAGTAAAATATACAACTTCCAACTAAAATCACTCAAAATACCCAATAATTAGGGTTGGGCGGGCATTTCTCTGATCTCGGTAAAACTGGGTTGAAAACACAAAAGTTGCCATTTTGTCAATTTAACTCTGGACAAATAAAACATAATTTTAAGAACCTGGAAGATGATTTTGTCAAAAAAAAATCTATATTCAACCCCATGGTGTTAGTTTTAACTGATTATAATTGTACGTACTGTGGCATGCATTTTCCTAAGCCAATTTTCCAAGATTTACACGTTGTTTTTTATGTAACAACCTAGAATTTCAGTCATTAATTTTGAATTTGTCCAAGATACTTGCAATTTTAGTCATTCATGTTCAATTTGACTGCTATGCATTCCTATCTTGCATTTTTATGCTTATGGCTTGCATTTTACACCAAGTGTCCATAACAGTCAAAAAAGGGTTAAAATTGCACCTTTCATAGATCGATTGCGAGCATACGAGGTTAGGTTATATAAAATTAACACAGGGATAGTCTTCTCAGTATATCTATCCATCCAATTTCCAAAACCATTTACTATAAACATTTAATAAGAGGTTTTGGCTTGGATTTTTATTAATGTAGGTGGATATTTCATAAATATAAGACAACCATGTAGTGTTTATGCACAACATGCACTTTCTAAACCCAAATTGAAAACCAGAATGTGTAATTATGTGGAAAATAGTAAAACATACCATTTCCAACTAAAATCACTCAAAAATATCCGATACTTACGACTGGGCGGGCATGTTTCTGATGTGGGTAAAACTGAGCTGAAAACACACAAGTTGTCATTTTGTCAATTTAAATATGGACAAATGAAACATAATTTTAAAAAATTGAAAGATTCTTTTATCAAAAACATATCTAGCTTCAACCCCCATGTGTTATTTTCAACTTATGACAATTGTACGAACTATGGCATGCATTTTCCTAAGCCGAGTTTTGAATATTTACACATTGTTTTTTACATAACAATTTAGAATTTCAATCATTAATTTTGAATTTGTCCAAGATACTTTCAATGTTAGCCATTCATGTTCAATTTTACTGCTATGCATTCCTATCTTGCATTTTTATGCTTATGGCTTGCATTTTACACCAAGTGTCCATAACAGTCAAAAAAGGGTTAAAATTGCACCTTTCATAGATCGATTGCGAGCATACGAGGTTAGGTTATATAAAATTAACACAGGGATAGTCTTCTCAGTATATCTATCCATCCAATTTCCAAAACCATTTACTATAAACATTTAATAAGAGGTTTTGGCTTGGATTTTTATTAATGTAGGTGGATATTTCATAAATATAAGACAACCATGTAGTGTTTATGCACAACATGCACTTTCTAAACCCAAATTGAAAACCAGAATGTGTAATTATGTGGAAAATAGTAAAACATACCATTTCCAACTAAAATCACTCAAAAATATCCGATACTTACGACTGGGCGGGCATGTTTCTGATGTGGGTAAAACTGAGCTGAAAACACACAAGTTGTCATTTTGTCAATTTAAATATGGACAAATGAAACATAATTTTAAAAAATTGAAAGATTCTTTTATCAAAAACATATCTAGCTTCAACCCCCATGTGTTATTTTCAACTTATGACAATTGTACGAACTATGGCATGCATTTTCCTAAGCCGAGTTTTGAATATTTACACATTGTTTTTTACATAACAATTTAGAATTTCAATCATTAATTTTGAATTTGTCCAAGATACTTTCAATGTTAGCCATTCATGTTCAATTTTACTGCTATGCATTCCTATCTTGCATTTTTATGCTTATGGCTTGCATTTTACACCAAGTGTCCATAACACTAAAAAAAGCTTAAAATTGCACCTTTCATAGGTTGACTGTGAGCATACGAGGTTAGGCTATATAAAAATAACACAAGGATAGTCTTCTCAATATATCTAGCCATCCAATTTCCAAAAATATTTACTATAAACATTTAATAGGAGGGTTTGGCTTGCATTTTTATTAATGTAGGTGGATATTTCTTAAATACAAGACAACCATGTAGTCATGTTTTTGCACAACAGGCACTTTCTAAACCCATATTGAAAAAATAAATGTATAATAATGTGGAAAATAGTAAAACATACCATTTCCAACTAAAATCACTCAAAAATACCCAATACCTAGGTCTAGGCGGGCATTTCTCTGATGTGGGTAAAAGTGGGTTGAAAACACAAAAGTTGTCATTTTGTCAATTTAAATCTGGACAAATGAAACATAATTTAAAAAAAACTGAAAGAGGATTTTGTCAAAAATGTATCTAGCTTTAACATCATGGTGTTATTTTCAACTTGTGACAATTGTACAGACTATGGCATGCATTTGTCTAAGCCCAGTTTTAAATATTTACACACTGATTTTTACGTAACAACTTAGAATTTCAGTCATTAATTTTGAATTTGTCCAAGATACTTGCAATGTTAGTCATTCATGTTCAATTTGACTACTATGCATTCCTAGATTGCATTTTTATGCTTATGGCTTGCAGTTTACACCAAGTGTCCATAAAAGTAAAAAAAAATTAAAATTGCACCTTTCATAGGTCGACTATGAGCATAGGAGGTTAGGTTATATAAAATTAACACAAGGATAGTCTTCTCAATATATCTAGTCATCAAATTTCCAAAACCATTTACTATAAACATTTAATAGGAGGATTTGGTTTTAGAGTACCTCAAAACATGTAGAGAAGAATATTACTCTATTATTATATTAGTCACTCTATTATTCTATTTTTTCCAGAATAGTTAGAATGCCAATGTTTACACTATTATTTACTCTTACTTCCTTATTTTCAATAAGTATACTTAACATGCTAGAAATTTAAATATATTGAAATTGAAAATGTAAGTTGTGTATAGTTGACTTGAAACACACTTATAATTTTTATTATAGTTTGGAAAAGTCAGAACACATTTGTAATTTTTATTATAGTTTGAAAAAGTAAGAACACATTTGTAACTTTTATTATAGTTTGGAAATGTATGAACACATTTGTAATTTTTATTTTAGTTTGGAAAAGTGTATCCTGTGCGTGCATTCGCATGCATCTTGTGCGTGCATCTCCTTCTTCCTTTCTGAGCTTGCCATCATCTTGCAAAATGGAAACAATAGCCTCATCTTCCATGCCATCAACTGAAACAGGGGGTTTAGAAGTTGCTGCGAGGTTCACTATCAGAAAATTCAGAGAGAGCGTAAGGTATGGAGTGACAGAACCAACTGGCCAGAAGGTATGCTAAATATCCTGGTCAGAGAAGAAGTGCATCGTTTTCTTTTTCATTCAGTTCAATTTCAACTATGAAGAGATAGATAATGCCATTTCTAGTTATGATGATGAGTCCAAGGAATTGATTATTTTTGGGAGGAGGGTTTGTATGGAACCTGATTTGTTGTCAGGTGCAAGGAAAATTATGTAGGGGGGAGTAATGTTAACCACAGAAAAACCCTCAAAGTATAAAAGGGTGAGATGGCAAAAAAAATATGTGGAAAAATAGTTAAGGTTGCTCGGAATGGTTTAAAGATGCAAGATGTTCCACCAAGACTGTACAAAACCTTAATTCAAATTGTAGTTAGGACAATTATGAATCACCATAAGAAAGATATTTCAGGTGATTGTATGAAGTTGGTGATTCATTGGGTTGAAGACCTAGCCATAGATGTATCTCCTCTATTGGAAAAAAAATTGCATTTTGCACTGCAGGAGAGAAAAATGAAGAGAGTGAATTTTAGTTACCATGGTACACTACAAAACATTATTGACTTATATCGACCCACCACTATAGAAGGAAGCAGATTTAAAAATACATACATTAAGAGGCTGAAACTGAACAAAATTAACCAGGAAGTTCCCCAACAATCTCCAAAGGACAATGTACAAGTCCATTAAAAGCATTTTGAGTACTCTATGGAAGGTATGGGAAGTGACCCTGAAGAATTTGATGTTGTCTCAGTTCTGGCCGGATTACATGAAGGAGGAGAAATAAATGTAAACGAGATGCATGATGTTGATTTTAATGAACAGGAGGAGCATAGTGATGATGATATTTATGCTCATGCACAAATTCCACTTGTTATATATACACCTCCACAGTTGGGAGTTGAGAAAACTTCCTCTCCAAAATATTTTTTTGATGGTAAAACTGTTTTTAAGATACTATTGGATAAAATGTTGCATTTCAAAGAAGGAGTTGAATTTCATAGAAAAAACTTTTCCCATTGGTATCTTACCGCAGTACAGAGCATAGAACTCTACATGATTAAGCAGATGCAAATTCGGGACCTATTAAATGCAGCTGCTATTTTTCAATGCAGTTTTTCAAAAAGAAACTGTTGCCAAATTCTTTTTTTTGAAGCCTCGTTAAAATTTTCACTATTTACAGGTAATTGCAAGGTTAGAAACAGAACATGTGGATACTATGGAATCTTCTACTAAAAATTTGCAAATTATGGACCTCTTTAATGTAGGAGGCATTTTTCAATGCTTTTTTCCAAAAAAAAAAGATGCCAAATTCCATTTTTTGAAGCCTTCTAAAAATTCTCCCTCTTTATAGGAAATTGCAAGATTACAAGAATCCCTTATGAAGACTGGAATGTTCGAGAAGGATAATAGTACGAAATGAATCTGTTCTTCAGTCATTGAATAAGGAACTAGAGAAAATTCAGGATGAATTTAGAAAGGTGTTGGCCACTTTTCCCCAATCGCATGACCCAGGTTTTGCACAACCCGCTGATCCAACAACTACCCGAGATACCGACCTCATAAAGCAATCCCCATTGACAACACCTGCGAAGCAGGTTCAGTCTCACCCGAGATATCTCATAGATGGGTAACTGCCAGAACCATGTTTCCAAGATTTTCAGGGAAGTATAGTCCTGTGACTCGTAGCCAAGGAGCTCAACGAAGGCAACATGATGGCTAGAGAGAGGAGTCGGTTCTGTGCGACTGAGCACAACTGTATGTCATCGCATGTGACTTGACTTTCCTTTCCACCTCGCAGCTTGCGTAACTCATGCGTTGCAACTGATTCACATCAATTGTCGCTAAGACTTAAGTTGGACTTCATAATAGGAATTATACAAAATGATATATATATAGTTTCAATTCAGCAAGGCATTATGTTCATCCATTTACCAATTGCAAGAAACTAATAGAGACATAAAAACATTTAACATTATACAAAAAGAATCTAGTAATCAATTACATAAACATTCACCACATCAACCATTCATTCAAACCAAGGAAATAACATGGAAACCCATTTGGGAAAAACTACCAAAGTCCTCTTGATCTGGCATGAGAAAGGATATAGCACCTTGCAATCTACGCGATGCAGACTGATATTGAGATATGTCTTTAAGTTAAGACTCATAGTTCTTATGCTCTCTGGTTCGCTCTTCTACTCTACTCCTATTCCTAGTGGTCTGCTCACACTGCAGTCAAATATGTGGCTCAACAGCCCCTCTAATTCTACCATACTCTTCCTGAGTCTACTCCTCTTTTGCTTGCTATGACATTACAACATAAATGACATCCCCATCCATGGATTACCACTGAATAGAAAACTACTAATGGAACTGAAAAGGGATCAATGAAAACCTTACATACCAACCTTCTAACCATTGCATCCCTCCTATTAATACTAATTTACATGGCCACACAGGGCCAACTACATCCTGGCAGTCTGTCATCTGTCACCATCAGCCACCCCTATGGTTACAACTGTGGTGATCTTGGCTTGACACGAGGCACTATTGGCCTGACTTACAAATATCTTCTCATGTGTGCATAGTTACAAGATTACGCTGCCTTATATGGCTATGATATGGATTATGCATCTGTCTATTTCCATCCGTTTACCCATTGCATGCTTCTACGCTTGCCAGTCCTTTACCGCGCACCTCTCCATTTTGCCTTCGCGGGACCTTTTCTTCCTTCGCGATCTTCCTTTGCTTCTATCGCGCGCGTGGCACATTTTCCTTGGTTGCGCGCATGAACTTCCTTCTTATGCCCCTTTCCCAGGCCAACAGGCCCCCAACACTCACCTGTGGCTCGTCCCGAGCCACGAAGCAAGGGACATATGAGCAGCCTGACCTACGCAGTATTTGTTAAATTTTTTTTTTTTTTTTTGCATGGCTTTGGCTTCATCTTAGCTTGCACATCCTATTCCTTGGTATTTTTTCTTTTTTTTTTCAGGTCCATTCAAGGAAACTTTTTCACTGACTTAAGTGTGTTAAGGGGTAAGCACACCAATATAGCTTGTTTCTTGTCACAATTTAGAGGATGGCTAATGGAGGATTTGATTTTAGAGTTTGCTTGACCTGACAAGGTAAGCTTATGCACTTCTTATTGAGACCAAGATCCCCGTGAAGAGGAATGTTGTATTTGCTCTAAGACTCTCTCATGATCTTTTCATAGTTCACCTCTAATTTCACCAAGGGTGGTTAGTGTCCTATTACGACATAGAAATCCATGTGGCCTTAGCTCTTTTTCCATTCTCATGCTCTTGGGGTTTGATGCATAGCTACTGTAGATTGCTACGGTTTTCTCTCTTGCTACTCTTCTTCGAGTTCCTCTCTTCTGCAGCTTGTTCTTCACCACCATTTTGTCCATAGATATGAACTTTGAAGACTTGTACATATTGAAAACTAGACAATCCCTGCTATCCAAGGTGGTGGAGGTGAGTTATTTGCCACACTTTCACAAATTTCACCCAAGCAACATATAGTACAAGCTGACACTTTCCCATTGGCCCTCCACAGTCTGGTAAGAGATAGAAACCCCACCTGAATGGGTGGAAGCTGTGGCCACCTTCTAAGCCCACAGACTTTGTGAAAGGCGGCAGCGACTCTGGTTTGGACCCCGCAAATTTTGTCAAAATGGGTCGAGTCTCTGGTCCCTACTTGAGGTCGCTCTGATGCCGTCGACAGGGCCACTACTCTAGTGATCTACTAATAGCCAAGGATGACTTTGCCGGAGGCTTGTCAATGGGTTGAAGTAACTGGGTGACTATCACCATCTTCCTTCTTGCTGTCTCTGGATACACCCAACATGCTGAAAGCTGCAGCAACAACTTTAGCCCTCAAGGCTGCTCAGCAAGACACTCCCCAACTCATTTGTAACTGCATCTGGTGGCTAAGCAACACAACACAATGATGTATGCTTGGTGTAAGTAAATCCCGATATTATAGGAAGAGCATCGGGTCATCTTTTGTGCAGGCTTATCCAGTGGGATTATGAGGAAAAGACCCTCACCTTATGTATCGGATTTCCTTCTTAGATATGCTATGATTATCAACATCACCATTTTTGTGAATTTATAGTTGTGAGCATGTGCAGATGAGCTGGATGGCCACCATTACAGAGTTCCCCACACTTGATCTGGCTGTAGTGCTATCCTATTTCAAGAACCAAATCTCCGCTGAATCTTGATGCATTTAACGGTCTATTAGTACTTTCCACTTGTATTGGACTTGCCATCACTTGCTTCATAACCGGTTTGGTGGTGGTTTTAATGTACCTCATCATGTCTGCACAACTTTTTCCTTTCGGTCTACCTTCTTGTTACGCACATGCGGCGCTATGGTTGCCTTCAAAATTCAAAAATTTCAACAATTTCAACAATTTTTATTCTTTTTCAGCCGAGTGCCTTGGTCGTATTTTCTTGCATTGTTTTGAATTTGTTGGTTCCAGGTCTAGTTACATAGCAACACAGACCTTTCCTTGGAATTCCTGCACCATTACGTATATCTTAGCAACTTCTGCCGCAACTTCCTTTACTTGTGTGACCAATTTCTCCACACAGTCGGACTGTACATATTCCAACAATTCTTTCTCTATCAATTGTAGTATACTGTGAAGCTTCTACTGCATCGGCTAAATATGTTCTGTGAGCTATTCTGCTTCTGACTGGAATCCCTCGACCTCGGCTTCCCTACCTTTCTCTTACTCACGAATTTCTAGACTTCCTGCTGGAGACTTTTGATCATTACATTCTTAATGACCTTTTACTAGAGGGGAAGCTTCTACATTTCCACCTTCGCAGTAGTGATGCGATCATATGTCTCTCGTATACGCTATCTTATTTTCTCAGTTGCGTCATCCTATAGCAATGATTTCCAAATGGTCGCAACATTGTCTATGGCCTTTGCGTAGATTGCTTCTCCACCTTTAATTTTGTCACCATCTTCATACACTGTTGTTCTTCTTTCTGCCAGCACCTCTGGGGGTGTGCTTGGTATTTTTTGGGCTTGCAGATCTTCTACTTGGCACTGAATATCTTGCGTGATCTTAGCAAGCTTGGAAACTTTAGCCAAGGAGTCTTCATCTACTTGCCTAGCTTCTGGTGGGAATGCATCGATGGCATTCTGAATAGAATCCACCAATGTGACACGGCTTTTCTCCCAGGCTAATATTTCCTTCTCCTTCTCAGCCAGGAGGTTGTTGTGCTCCTGCAGTTCCTGACCCTTTCCTTCCAACATATTCTTGTGTAGTTTGGCCTTCATTTTCTGCTTTGATGCCTGATAAGCAATGACATTTTTCCTTATCTGAAGTTTAGCTGCGGTCGCCTACTGGATGCTATAGATCTCCTCCAAGAGCAACCTAGAGAATTCTATCTCAACATTATTATCATCAGTACCTATGCTTTCCTCTTCAATCGCTTCAAGTGGCTGCTTCTGAATGAGCACTTTGATCAGTGGTACTAATGTTGGTGCGACTAGTGGCATGCTAGGATCAACGCCATATGTTTCGGTCTCCACAGTGTCCTTAACATTGTTGACAGCTATTGTTAACTTATTGAGGTGGTCATGGACTTAGCTAGAAATTCTCACTTGCTGGGCCATTAGATCTCTAAGGTTATCTTGTGCAACTTTCTTAATAGTATTGGAAAGTTCTTGTAACTCATCCTCAGTTAATATAGTTGTGTTTTTTGTTTTATCGACTTTCTGTTTCTTCCAAGACATGTGGCCTTCCTCAGGCTACACGTGGTTCTATGGATGATGTCCACCAAATGGCTGCTCTAAAGGGTGCTGGTCTGAGTCCTCCATATCATCATCATCCTCCATGTTTTCTTGAAATGGATCTGCTTGGGCATCATCGCCTTCATGGTCTTCACCATTAACTTGATGAATTGGTGATTCTTCTACATTTTGTTCTTCAGGTAGTGGCTCTAGGAGTGGGCCGCACCATTCCTCGTTCCAGAGCTTGACAATTGCATCCACATCGTCGTCGGTCACTATAAATATTGCTTGATGTATCTTTCGACATGGAGCTTTTGTAGGTAGTAGATTTATATTATGTATATCAGCTTCAAACTTGACAAAAGAAGCATACTTATGCACAGTTGTGGCGCAGATCTTGCGAGTTTGCTGGAAAACTTCTCGTAGGGCCTTTGCATGCATGAAGAATACAATATTTTTATCCTGCTAGTGCTTGCTATCAGGCTTGTCTTCCCATATATTCTGGTATCTTTCCCCCAAGTAGGATATTGGGACATCCATGTGTACATTCTGGATCTTCACATTCTTCAACTGTTTTCTCAAATCCATCTTCTGAATTATGTTCTTATCTTCAAATAGCTTGATCAAGGAATCAAACATCTTTGGTGTATTTAGGGAAGACACTTGTGGTACAATTTGATCCATGATTGAATCAACAATAATATTCTTGGCCTTGATCAAGTTCTTCTTTTGTAAGGCTTCGAGGCTCATCTCCCTCTAGAACTGGAACCTCTCTACTCAAGTAGGTGTCCAATTCATTTTCTTCAGAGAGATCAAATACTTCCATGCTTGGAAGTTTTCAACTTCAAAAATCTTATCATCAAGCTGATATGATAGATCACTTTGAAATGAGAACCTCAAATCCAAATAGCAAAAGATTATATCTTACCGATTTGAGGTGTCCGTCCTGCTTTCGGAGGTGGCTGATCAAGGGTTTGTCAGAGAAACCCTAATTTTCAGAACTTAGAATATTTTAGATTTGATTGGATATAAATATATATCTCTTCAAATGGAGCTGTCCAATGTACTCCTTTTCTGAAAACAGTGGAGGGAAGCTCCCGAAACAGGAAGCCCTAGTTTTCCAATTTCTTCTACAGAAATGCCTATAACTGTTTCTGTGATATCTCTGAAATTAATTCTCCTCTATGTCTGAAATTTTTCAATGAGGTAAGCTCACATTCTCCTGATCCAACACCATAGTTTTCATCAGAATTGGTTTCACCAATTGGGATTTATTATCATTTTCCCAAGGTGATCTGTTACAAGACTGTTCATAACAATGAAGTTGTACAGCATGCCACATGTCACTGGTTCATCTTCAGGTTCGCAAATTAGGACCAAAGAAATTAAATTCTGTGCTATTTCTAGAACATATTTAGGAATTCCATTTCGACCTCTGTAGCCCACGCTACAGCAATTCTCCCCAGGTATCATGTTTAGGGATGAATTATGGAAGAGGTCGGAACCCTAACTTGGAGGGATCATATCTCCCATAATATAGCGAATCTGAGTCTGAAGTTTGAACACAATGTAAATAATGATTTTAGCTTTAGTAACTGTAATTTTAAACTCTTGATCCTTTGCCAATATCAGAATATAGCGAATGTACAAAAAATTAGTAGTTTTAGTATTTAGGGTTTTTCCAAATCGGGGTCAAACTAGGCTTTGACTTTCCTGGAATTTCACCCAATCAAATTTATTGATCTAGGTCTATAAAATTCGATTTTGATGACAAAAAAAATCCTATGCTAAGCTCACCCAAAAATTCTTCTTCTGTAGAAAGCCCAAATTTTCCACACCAAAACTGAAAATGCTCGAAATCAAATTCTGCTTCGAAGAAAGATGCGCCCTTCAATGGAGAGTCAGTCTAGCCTTCTTTTGCTGATCGATCATGGATAGAGACCAAAAAAATAAGAAGCCCTAGATTATTTAGCTGCATAATGTCTTCTTTTAGGGTGGCTCTGATAACATGTTAAATTTTGATATGCTTAGCTAAGACATCAGTATTTCATTTCATATTCATAACAAAAGCATATAAACCGGATCAATGAAAGATAGACAAGCACAACCATACAAAAAGAACACGGATTTATCCTGGGAAAACCCTAAAGGGAAAAACCCAGCAAAAGCTTCCTCAATATAGATGCCCCAAAAATATAAAATATAAAAGATAAAACCAGCAAGGAGATCAAATCCTGATCCTCCTCCTTCTCTAGCTACTTCTCTTCTCCACTAATGCGCTACACAAGTGAGAGTGTGTGTGTCTCAAATGAGGAGCACCACACCTCTATTTATATTCATCCGTTCACTTGAATTAACTCATCCGACATGTAGGCTCAAGTTAATCATGTAGGCTCGAGTTACACATGTAGGCTCAAGTAACCACACTGGGGTGCTAATGACCCACCTTTACAAATAGAGGGGACAACCTCATGACTCTTATTAGTTATTCCGATTAGAAGCATCGGGGTACAAGATAATACAAGTGGTTCTCTTGGTAGGACCATCGGGGACTACAAAAGATACATATAGAATATTCTTCGAAGTTATAATATTTCAACAGACAGCTATTGTTAACTTATTGAGGTGGTCCTGGACTTAGTTAGCAATGCTCACTTATTGGGCCATTAGATCTCTAAGGTTATCTTGTGCAACTTTCTCAATAGTGTTGGCAAGTTCTTGTAACTCATCCTTAGTTAATATAGTTGTGTTTGTTGTTTTATCGGCTTTCTGTTTCTTCCAATATGTGTGGCCTTCCTTGGGCTACACACGGTTCTGTGGATGATGTCCACCGGACAGCTACTCTAAAGGGTGCTAGTCTGAGTCCTCCATATCATCATCATCCTCCATGTTTTCTTGCAATGGATTTGCTTGGGCATCATCGCCTTCATGGTGTTCACCATTAACTTGATGAATTGGAAATTCTTCTGCATTTTGTTCTTCAGGTAGTGGCTCTAGGAGTGGGCCGCACCATTCCTCATTCCAGAGCTTGACAATTGCATCCACATCATCGTTGGTCACTATAAATATTGCTTGATGTATCTGTTGACATCTAGCTTTTGTAGGTAGTAGATTTATATTATGTATATCAGCTTCAAACTTGACAAAATAAGCATACTTGTGCACAGTTGTGGCACGGATCTTGTGAGTTTGCCGGAAAACTTCTCGCACCACCTTTGCGTGCATGAAAAATACAATATTTTTATCCTACTGGTGTTTGCTGTCAGGATTTTCTTCCCATAGATTCTGGTATCTTTCCCCCAAGCAAGATATTGGGACATCCATGTGTACATAGTCCGGGGGGTCAACCCAGATAGTGAAGGAAATCAAAATTAGTAACCAGGAATAGCAAAATTTGTGACCTTTCTTGTGTTGATCCAACATCGCATCTTTGACCAGTGCATTTAGCAAGTACCATGACCAGTTCAACTTTTCTCCTCATGCACATAAATCTGCAATTTCTACTACCGTTGTCGAACACTGTGTTGGTATCATCTTATAAAATATTTTACAGGACAATATTTTTGCAGCAACACGAACACTTTGGTCCTGTATGGGCCCCAGCAAGTAGCCCCTTCCTGCTCGCTGAAGGTTTTACTTATGCTTGATGGGTTTATTATTCTTCTTAGCCAGGTAGGGTAGATGATCTTTGCCCTCAGTTGGGAGTCCTGTTATTCTCACTATTAATTCAACATTAACCAGATATGGCTAGTCCATCCATAAGTATCCTCTATTAAAGAAGACTAGTAACTTCTTTACATATTTATTAACTGTATGCTATGGTTGAAGTGTGGTATGAAGAGTAGGTTGGTTAGTCCTGCAGTGGCCTTGATTATGTCCATGCATTCTATTATCTACAACCCCTCTTGTTGTCGAGTGTCGTAGCCTTGGAACTTCAATACAGCCAATTCTGGGAGTATATCATGTAGCAAGGTCATGCCGATAGGGATCCGTGGTGCTATCAAAGTGGTCACCGTCTTGTTCGAAAGATCTGCTTTCGCTGCACCAAGTCTTATTGCCTAAACGTAGCATGGGAATTTTGGGTCAGCTCTCTCTACCTCTGGCTCTTCCTGCGGTAGCCAGGATTTGTCTCCACCATCATTTCCCTGATCAACAACATGTGCCTTTCCTCTTTCATCTGGAGTGGCTGGAACCTTATGTTTCCTTTGTCTCGGTGGTGGTTGTGCAGATGGCTCACTTGGAATAACTGGTATTCCCTGGACTAGGTTTGACACAAGATGTGAACTAGGGGTTAGAATTGTTTGTGGCTTCCTTGTTCTTACCATTGCGCCAACCTCTATTTCCTCTTAGACTTGTGGGCCTTTGGCTGACTGGGTTTCTACCTCGTTATCAATGAGGCAACTGAAGATGATAGTGGTGTATGATGCCTCACTCTCACTAGGAATGTTAATTACCATGGGCTCAAGCAGAATGGAAGACAGGTGACAGGATATAGTTCTACAATGGCTCAGCTCCTATGCTCACAGTGCATAACAGAAAACTATTTGATGGGGAATCAAATATTTAGATATTGCACAGTGTCTTTCAATCATCATTTGACAGGATATTTTAGGTCTAATCACTCTCTTGGGTTTCCTTTTCCAATGATTTCTCCATTAATTTCTGCAGCTGGCCTTTCGAGTTGGACTTGTTAGAAGAACTAGGGTAATTAGTGCTAAGACGGTTGATGAGATCTAGTAGTATGCCACCCTACTCCTCGTACTGTGTTTATTTAATGCCACACAGGTGCCCTAGTCATATAAATCTTTAGCATGGATCTGCTGGTTAATGCTAGCTAGCCTGTCATTCCTGCTTTTTGCATTCTTTGCTCCCTACATGTCTTTCACCTTGCACACTTTAGGTTGCCCACTTGGGTATATCTGATGATGTGACTAGTGGGCAAGTTATTGTTCATGCTTTTTGTTGGTTCTGTTGCAATCCTGCAACAGAATAGCTTATGTCTTTTGGAAGCTCTTGCCTTTTTTTTTAACGTGTCCTAGTGAGGTTTCAGGAAACTGTCGTTTACCAATCTCGCAACATGGGTACCATTGAATTTTTTGGCATTGTGTTGTGCCTATATCCCTAGTTTGTGTGATGGTATATGGACTTAGAAAATTTTCCTTTAGTTTGTGTGGGTGTGAAAATACTCTGCTGTCATAGTGTAGCATAATTCTTCCTTCTGTGAATGGCTTCACCCTGATATATTGATAATGTCATGCCGGCAGCTATTGTTGAGTTGGCTTAGTCTGTAATCGCAAAGGTATCTTCGTCCTCTCAAAGTATTCCACCATTCCCTTTATGTCTGTGCCATTGAGAGGGAAGAGGGTAAGGTATTCCTACATGATATATGTTATTTGTACAATTGCTTCATCCTATGAGTGCTTTTGTATTACTCTACGATCTTTACTTAGTTCAACTATTTTTGGCCCGCTTAAGTTAGTCAGGTTATCTGCTGCATCCCTTGGTATATTGTCTGGCTAAGTAGTTGTGCTGTGCTGGTTAGCATTAGCGTCAGTGATCTTCTCGACTATACCCATTTTTTCTTTCTGGACTATATCATGAATTATAGGGTGTTTGTCAGCATTTAGAACTGTATGCGCAACCTACTGTGTTCCTTTTCATAGTTGTTCATAGTTATCATAGGTCTTGCGTGCCACATCCAAACTATATATGAAACTCTCATAGGTGGGTAACTCCCTTGACTCAGTCTCCACTCATCGCATAGACCTTGTAACTCTTTCACACCTTCTCATGGAGACTTCATGTAATCTATTTTTTCAATTCTCTAAAGCCTCCCATGAATCGGATGTACATGAACTCGCGCACTTCCAACTTAGGTTCCCATCTACGGTCGGACTCATATGATCTTCATGCATAGCTGTAACATTGTATATTTGATCAAGATCGTCAGCCTTCCCCTCATTATAAACAAGCTCAACATATATTTTCCCCTTAAATGGATCAATGGGCGAGACTAATCTCATTTCCTCATCTTCAAAGGAGAGGATCCTCTTTTTGAAATTTATAATTGTTTGATTGTCTATAGCCCAATCTATCCCTAGTAGTGTAAGGTAAGGATTTGTATAATACACAATGTTAATGACCTTAAAGTATGCATATGTGCACAATCCTTCAACATCGACAATGACATTGCTCAACGTCCAATGGGTAGTACCTTCACCTAATTGACAAGACGCAGATGGATAGGAGACTAGTCCAAGCACAGCTTACCCATGATTTCCCAGGTCTAGCACATTAGGTTATTGACATATGACCCCAGATATATAATGATATAGTCCATGTCATAATCACCAATCTACGCATTCATTCTCAATTTGCAGCCAGTCTTACATTTTCATCGTACCTGGTTAACATTCTTCTCAATTTTTGGCTCTATAGGGATCTTGTCTATTATTTCTTGTAGCTCTGCAATAGCATATTTATCTTGGATTAGCATCAAACAACTTGATAGAAGAGGTCTCATCTTACTAACATCAGCTAAAGCCTTCTTTTGCAATAGGTGTTGGAATCGTTCAGGCATGTCCTTGACTTCAGTTGAAGTTGATGGTACATCAAGGATTATGAAGTCTGATTGCACATCCCAGAATATTTCCTTCTATTTCTGGCCAATTGGTGATTCCTTTTTCTACACCCCCGACCTCACTTGCGGCTGCAGTTGTTCTTGTGAGTGATCTAGTTCTACTCCAATCGTCGTACCTCCTCTAGTTATGACAGCAATGTTCAGGTCTCGCGGTTCAGCCATGATCATATAAACATTCACATTTTCATCCAGTTTTGAGTTTGTTGGGGGATTGGGTGCGGCAACGGTCCTTGCTCGCCACTTTGTGATCAGCTGAGGACATTGTTCAACATTATGGTGTTAGAATAATCAACCCATAGTATTTACCCACTTAGACATTATTTCATTTATTTTGTCTTATTTGCCTAGTCCATGAGTCCCACCATGTGCAAGT
>LPNX011094256.1:112661-159604 GCA_001517045.1 Pseudotsuga menziesii
ATGGTCTTGTCCCTTACAATATGAGCATGTTCAATGTAGGCTCTAAAAAGTCTCTAGAAAAGTGACCCAGTTCTCCACAGTTATAGCATGTAACTGGACCTCTCCCGCTACCAAATCCTCCTCTACCACCTCGTCCTCTAAAGTTTCCACCACCCCTTCTTTGAGGGTGTAGTTGTTGCGGTGGGTACTGGTTCTACTGGTAGTTTTTATAATAGGGGTTTTTTTGTGCATATGGATATTGAATCACATATAGCAATTAGTATTGATTAGCTAGGAACTACATAGGTTGATACAAGGCTTGTGCCTCTTCAACCTAAGGGGAACCCCTCATTTTTCATTAAGTTCATATCAACTGTTTTTTCTTTCAAGAGCTGGTATGCTCTACAATATTTTTCCTCATGTCCTACCGATTTACAAAATAAGTTTACAGGGGTACTTACAACTTTTTGCAAATACACACATTCTTCATCATAGTGGCCTCTTGACTGGCATATACGACACCATAGTAGCCCTTGTTCGTTTAATGAGTTAGGTGCACCAAATGCGACATAATTCATGGAGGTTGGACAGTTATCCTTTGTGTGTCCATCCATTCTACATTTTGTGCACCACAAGTCATCTTGTGCTTCTTTTCCCTTCTTAATATCTTGAAGTTGTATCGTGAGGTTGGCTAGTTGTGATTGAATCTATACCATTCCTACGGCACCATCACCAATAGGAGAGGCCTCTAGCTTCATCACCAGCTCCAGTGCTTCTGTCTGTGACTCAATATTTTGCTGCATCAACGGCCTGTGGATGTGTGGTAGTAGAGCAGTAATAAACCACTCCTTATGTTGTACATTAGACATTTGGAAGCTTACCTTTTCTATCAGTGTCTTGAATCTTTGATCAAAATCCCACACAGTGTCTGCTAGAGCCTATTTAATCTTTATAATCTCAGTAATACATTGTGACTCTGATTTGGGTTTTCTGAACTCAGAGATCATTGCTCAAATTTCCTCAAGGGTCTTCTGTTGTGTTCCAGCTAGTGTAGCACAAAATTTCTTGAACCAATCTAGGGCGTGACCCCTTAAGGTCGTGATCATCTGTGCTTTCTTGATGTCAGTGCCATGGACCAAATGTACCATCCACATAGCTTCACATAGGAACCAATGTTGTTGAGGGTCTTACATTCCATTTCCATTAAATTCAGGTAACCAAATGTTTGTCACAGCCATTGGGTTGGCATTCAGGCTCTCTGGGACAGGGTTCAACTGAGTTTCACCTTCTTTCACACTAGTTTCAAGGCTAGTGCTATCTGTATTAGAGGTCCTTTTAGGGGATGAGACTCTAGATCTCGTCTTAGGCAATATTTTTGGTGTTATATAATTACGTTATGACCCTGAGGTCTTGTCAGATCTATCTGTATCTTCAGGTCCTTCCGAGATCGATCTATAGTCCTCCTCTTCATTACAAGACCCTTCATCTTCACATTACCAAATTTCGTGTTCGCTTCCTTCAAACAAACTAGGATTCCATTGGACCCTTTTCGTTTTCCTTCTCTTTCTTGATCTGAATCTTCTCCCTCTCCTTAGGACTCCAACCTCGAGTTCAGGTTCTATTCTTCCAGAGAACATCTCCACGCACTCTTCCCCGTGTTCTTACCTATTTGTTAGAGACATAACACCATCCTAAACACACGGCTCAACAATTCAAGTGCAGAAGACCCTTCTCATAAGCAAGTAATTTTATCCAGTACTTATACTCAATAAGTATCTCCTTCGTGGTCCTTGAAAGAAATTTATTTCAGCTTCACTATATGAAGTTATAGTATCTACTGCAAACTCAGTAATATACCCTTGCAATATACTATCAATCCAAAAAACAACATCTCTAGAGACAATGTTACTTACACTAGTTACCTTTTGAATCAGTTGGTGGCTCCACTCGCTAATCTCCCTTGTCTAGAAGTTGGCCTGTCTAGATGCCAACCCTACTAACTATTCATGTAGTAGAATGGGTAACTCAGAAAAGAGGATCTTATGAATATCATAGTAAATATATTCATCTAACCATCTTTCTACGCTGAACCATGTTCATGTGCTTTCTTCTTGCGCAAACACCAACGATTTAGTATCCATCCAGTCTTTTATCTCCTCCTTCGTTGGGTGTCACAACATCTCCCTGATTTAATCAAGAGGTCTCGGAAACAGAACCATTTGTTGGCCACTTTTCCCCACTCATGCGAGCCGGGTTCTGCATAGCCCGTTGATCCAACAACTACCTGAGATACCATCCTGATAGAGAAAGCCCCATCGACAACACCTGTGAAGTAGGTGCAGTGTCACCTGAGATATCTCATATATGGGTAACCTCTAGAACCATGTTTCCATGATTTTCGGGGAAGTATAGTCCCTTGGCTCGCAGCCAAGGAGATCAACGAAGGCAGCAGGATGGCTAGACAGAGGAGTCGGTTCTGCGCGACTGAGCACAACTATATGTCATCACACATGACCTGACTTTCCTTTCCACCTAGCAGCTGGTGCAACTCATACATCGGAACTGATTCACATCAATTCACTCTAAGACTTAAGTCAGGATTCATAACAAGAATTATACAGAATGATATATATACAGTTTCAATTCAGTAAGGAATTCTATTCATCCATTTACCAATTCCAAGAAACTAATAGGGACGGAAACACATTTAACATTATACAAAAAGCATCTAGTAATCAATCACATAAACATTCACCACATCAACCATTCATTTAGACACATGAAATAACGTGGAAACCCATCTAGCAAAAACCACCAAGGTGCTCTTCATCTAGCATGAGAAAGGATATAGCACCTTGCAGTCTGCAAGATGCAGATTGATCTTGAGATATGTCTTTAAGTTTAGACTCATAGTTTTGATTCTCTTCGATTCGCTCTTCTACTCTACTCCTAATCCTAGCGGTATGCTCACACTACACTCAGATCTGCGGCTCAACAACCCCTCTAATGATACCATACTCTTCTTGAGTCTACTCCTATTCTACTCGCTATGACATTACAACATAACCGGCACCCCCCTCCATGGATTACCATTGAATAGAAAAATACTACTGGAACTGAATAGGGATCAACGAAAAACCTTGCAGACAACCTTCTAACCATTGCATCCCTCCTATTTATACTAATTTACATGGCCACGCAGGGCCAACTGCATCTCGACAGTCTGTTAGCCGTCACCATCAGCCACCCCTCTGATTACAACTATGGTGATCATGACTTGACACAAGGCACTATCGGCCTGACTTACAAATATCTTCTCATGCATGTGTAGCTGCAGGCTTACACTGACTTTCCAACCATGAACTGGATTTTGCATATGTCGCTTTCCAGCTGTTTCCCCATTGTGTGCTTCCACGCTTGCCATTCCTTTGCCGTGCACCTCTCCATTTTGCCTTCATGGGCCCTTTTCTTCCTTCATGATCTTCCTTTGCTTCTATCGCGTGTGCAATGCATTTTACTTGGTTGCGCGCGTGAACTTCCTTCTTATGCCCCTTTCCCGGGCCAACAAAAAGAAAATGAGAAATGCAGAGAAGAAGATATGGTTGTTCAGAAGAAAGATGAAGATACCATAAAGAGACTGGAAGATGAGCTAAAACATCGACCAGAGGTTTTGGACATTCCCTCTCTAAGGATTGTTATTGGCTAGGAAGCAATACTTACCGCTGAAGTCAATAAGTTAAACAGAACAATTGAAATAATGAAGGCTGACTTTCAAAACATCCTTGCTGAAGACTATAATAAACATGAACTTGAGATAAATGAATATAGAAAAAAAGAGGAAAACATGAAAAACATAATTGCAAAGAAAGATAAAGAGTTGAAAGGAAAAATAGTTGAACTTGAAAATATTACTGAAGAACTACAAACTAGAGGAGTTGAAAAGTTAAAAGAATTTGAAATGGGTAAGGGACAAAGTAGGCATTTGATTTCTGGTGAAACTTATGATATGTCAACACAACACAAGGCTTTAATAACGTATGAGAGTTCCTTGCAAAACAGAGAGAAGGACCTGGACGTAGCGTTTAATGCAATACAATCTCATGCAAAATTCAAAGAGGGGTTACAAAGCTATCGTGCCTTCTTAAGAATTCAAGAGAAGTCCTTGATGGATTCTAGTGTATCAATGAATGCTAGAGCTAATCTCTCTACATGGTCAACCATAAAATAAACATTGAAAAACAAGGTAGCTAAGAGGGATGATGAGATTAAATAGCTCATATTGAAAATACTGGAGGATAGAGAATCACAACATTTGGGATGTAAGTCTAAGATAGAAGATATGAAATCCCAAATTGCCACTCTACAGAAGAACACCATGCTTCAGTGAGTAGAAACTATGTATACTCCATATAATACAGAATTGAGGGCAAAAGAGTTGGAAATAGAGACAAACATTAGAGAGAATTTGAGGTAAAAAATGGGCCTCCTAAGAGATGTACTACAAAAATATAAAATATATTAAAATATTATGACTTGTGGGTTTTATGGGGTAGGTATATATGACAACTCATCTCCTACACTACTTTTTATGCACAATATAAATAACCATGGTTGAGTTACTTTTCTAAATTAACTATAAATAAAATTAATAAAATAACTCTACAATGATGTGACTAAGATTCATTGTAAATTCCCCAAAAAATTATTGTCCTTTAGCATTTATTTGTATTGAACTTGTAAATAAAATTAAGCAAAAATGAATTTAATTTATATGCATAACTAACATCTTTTTTTCATACAAATATCATTCATGAATTTAATTTATTTTAAAAGTACAAGATTTAATATATATATATTAGTTTGACATTATGATATTAAATACAATTGAGTGAATATATAATTTAAAATTAAAAAACATGAAAATAACAATATATTATTTTATAAAAAAATGTGAAAAGACATTTTTACAAATTATGAGTACTTTACTTGAAAATGACAATAATATTATTTTATGAGAAAGTGAATTGTGAGTACTTTACTTGAAAATAACAATAATATTATTTTATGAGAAAGTGTGAAATGACTTTTATTGTGAGTACTTCACTTTATGACTTAAAAGTACTTGTACCACTACCTTGGTTAACTATGGGTTTTCATCCACCATAGAAAATGTGACAAATAAACATTCTTAACTCATGCAATGCCACCTCAACCATGGGGGATGATGTCATCTACTAGAATGTAATTGGTTGATTTTTATAGTACATTTTGGTCCTTTCGAGGCCCATTTTTGACCTCAAATTCTCTCTAATGGTAGCTCAGGAAAAAATTGACGCAAGTTCATTCTGAGTTGAAACATGCAAATGATCGTATCAACAAAAGGAAAAGGAACACGAAGAGAAAAATAAGAAGAATGTGGAATTGATGAAGATACATCCAAGATATGGATATATTGAGAGAAAGTTTGCACAAATGTGCAACAAAAGTGAAAGAATTAGAACAAAAATCAGAACATCCACCTGTTGTAGCTTCTGAAGAACCAGAAGCTTCTAGACAAGGCAAGAGACTAGAATGTACAAATTTATCTTCTCTAAAAAGGAGGAATTGCAGCCTAAACCTCCCAAGAAACCTAGAACTATGGAATAACATTATTTATATATGTTGTGTATGTAAATACATTTCTAGTTTTAATACATAAATTTATATATATGTGTGTGTGTATTTCTAGGCAATGTATATGTTTTTGATGCATTTAATGTGAACGGTAATTTTGAATTTCACTTTTCAATAAGTGTACATAACAAGCAAGAAAGTTAACAATATCAAAATTGAAAATTTAACTTGTGTACTATAGGCATATATATTTGAATTTGTAAGAAATTAAAAGAGTGATAGTGATTAGTGGATATGAGATGTCCGTAGATTTGGTGACATAGGTAGACCCTAGTTGTTTGCTTTGAACTGTTGATATTATAGGGACCTTGTGGGGATGATGAATTAAAAACTTTCAAGTTCTTTATGAGAATTTTGATGCTATGTATTGTTGTATTTATGTAAGTTTCTTTATCTAATGAAATTGAAATTCCAATTCTGGAACAATGTCATACAATTCTAGTCATGCGACCAAATTTCAGCGAATAACCCAAAGTTGTAGTGCCTATAGAACTAGCCTAAAAAAGACATCAATTTACAAAATATAAGAAAACAACTGTAATTTTATTACTAGAAACAAAAATTAAATATTTAATATGCCTTCCATCATTTGCTACATTTCAAAAATTTGGTAACATAAATGTTAGCACAATAGAATAAATTTTTAGTACGAAAAGATCACTAGAAATGCTTATTGCAACATGAGTTTCTTTCACCATTTTCCATACAATGTTGAATTTCGATCATCTAGGACTTTTTTCTTTTCGTCTTGTCTCACACTTATTATAATGGCATCAGTTTTTATAGGATTCCCAGCATCCATCTTTTTGATATCAACTACTGCCCCTTCAATTTCTTGTTTTTCACCACTCTTCCTGTACCATTTACCGAGAATGGAACACCCTTTTTATTGTGAGTCATAGCCTCCTTCATTGGCATATCAAAAGAAGCTACTCCATACACTTCTTGTAATTCATATTTTCCCTGCTTCATTTCTTGAGGACGAAACACTGATTTTACAATAATTTCCAGTCGCCATCATAGGTATTTCAACACCAAGTGCCACTGTCCTCTTGGATGAAACACTTAGAGTTTTACTACTATTTCTTCTTTGAACATTATTTTTTCCTTGCGCCTTCCGAAGCGATGTGATTCATGAAAAGACTCTTCACCATATTTTCTTATTGGCCTTGATCTTGGAAGATGATTGCTGGACTGCGAGAACACATTAGTATTTAGTAGTTAAAAATAGATTATGAGTCCTCACACCATAAAATGAAAGAAGAATTAGAAACCAATTAAAATTAGGGCATACTTATTGTTGGTGGTGCAACCAATTATTTCTTAGATTGTCTTACACATGACTGAAATAATTGTTTTACTTGGTTAGAAGTGACAACAGGGAAGAGGGATGCCAACTGTGCTGCAGTTTCATCATTTAGCGGACTTCTTGTCTTTTCATATTCAACATGAAGTTGACATCTAATATTTGAATCCAAAAATCTTCTTTCTTTAAAATTTTGGAAAGTACCCTCTGATCTCATAACCAGTTTGAAAAATTGTGTCGCATCTCATTTAAAAGACACATTTTGTCATGTTCAAATGTGTTTCTATACTCCTTAGCAACTCCTCTTCCTCCTCCTTTGTTGTTGTTCAAATTTTTCATTTCCCTATGATTACATTCCATTACTTCATTCCTTAACCGTCCTAAAGTATAAGGATGAGCAACCCTAGTCATGTGAAGAGCATGGGCCCTTTGGATATGCATATAAGGAACCGTCTCATCTCCTAAACAACAAGAACACAACCATAGCCACTCACTAGAAAGGAATTGAATCCTGCAATAATAGCGGATCAAATTTTATATCGTGAATGAGATAATACCACCATGTTGAAAAACATAATACTATGAACTTAGTATAAATTGGCATAATTTTCCTGATATTCATATTTATCATCCCCTACACACCTTTGCAATTGCACCATGTGGAATTCTTTATAACACTTCCACATCCTCAACAACTTTTTATACTTTTCTTCATCTGGTAGGCCTTCAATAACCTACAAGCACAACATACACTACTTAATTTTCTATAAAAATTGCATAAAAATGAGAGCGAATTTCAATCTTGTGCCATCATAAAATCATCACTTATTGTTAGTCAAGACCCACATTAAAAATATTGGATATGCTAACATAATTATTAAACCTTTAAAATACCCTCATGTCGAATGAGGATCTTGTCTCGTGTGGATGCATATGATTTCCCATAGTTAATATCATTGTACTCTTGGCCTTTATGATGGTATGGTTCCCCGGTCTTACATGGAACACCAATTTTCTCAATCACCTCGCAAATTTGAAAAAAAATTGTTTTTTCAATTGCTCTAGTTGGATGAACCTTGTCGTAATCTTGTGCAATTTTTAGAATTTCATGAAACATCTTCAAAACAGTTCTAATTCTGGCATGTCGAGCACAATATACATGGTTGGACATTGAGCCAGGAGTCAGCTGTAATAAGTTGGAAGGACATGTTTTACTCTCGTAGTTAAATAATAATAATTTCGATTTATAGTAAAGAGATCATTCTGAAAAAATGTACCTTTTGATCATTTTTTCTATTCATGAGATAATTTTTGATAATATTCAATTCTCTGCTACATAAGGCTGGTTGAATGTCTACAATACACTCATCCAACTTTTCTTCCCATCCTTCAATGCTTTGTTCCAAAGAAGGATTCAATTCCTAAAGTTTTAACACAAAGTAAGATTAAAAAAGTCATGGAAAGATATCATAAAAAATCAGTAAACTTTTAGTAAATATGTAAAACGTACTATGAGTAAGTTCATGGCATTGCATAAAACTTGGAAATGCTATGAATAGTATCCCCATATTGAATTTTTATTTTATCCGTAACCATGTGTATAGCTATTTTATGGCATATTTACCAAGGACAAAAATTATTCCCCATTGGAGAAACATTATTATTGCATACTAAACTGTATATGGCCACTAGATCATGGCACTCTAACAAATTCACTTCCACTACCCTTCCATCTGGCATTAGGATCCTGTCTTATGAAAGTTTGTTTACCTGATTCATTAAGTTATCCTCATTTGTAGGATCAGAAACATGTGCTAAAACCTTATTATATTCTTCCTTTCCATCCCATTTTCCAAGGCTTACATAAGACATCAAGACACTATCTTCTAGTAACTCAAATAATATCTCACATGCCCTCCCACCTCGATCATAATGTACATGAGAATCAATACGAATTTTGAAAGAAACGTCAATGACTCTACTTCCCATCCTCTTTTCATAGGACTCAACCATAAAGGAAGCATATGACTTTACTTGCTTCACTCTAACTCCATATGTGAGACCACCAGTTCTCTCCCAACCCATATCAATATCCTTAGCTTCTTTGCTCCATTTTTCATCTTCTTGGAAAATGAAGTTGGACTAACACCTCACAATTACACCATGATGGTTTATCAGCTTCAAACATTGCAAAGCCTTATGGCTCATGCTTGATTCAATAAATACAGAATCCATATTCCTAGGAATAAAATCATTACAAATCTCTTCCATAACAATTGATCGAAGTTTATGAAGCACTCCATCTAGGTGTTCAAGAACATCCTCAACTTTAGAATCTTCACTATAGTTTTTGCTCATGAAGTACCCAATTCCAGAAATAATGTCATTTTCATCTACATCTTCAAGTGACTTCCCAGAGAACCATCTACCAATTTCCTTAAAAATTTTCATTCCCCTCAATTACTTCACGGTTAAACCATCCAGACCACTTCTTAAGACTCAATAAGGATGTCCTTAAGTGATTTTATGCTGACCTTCTACTTACAGCATATGTAGTTTGATCTATTGAACACAGTTCAGCCATTTGTACTGAAGCTTGTACATCTACATAATTTTTATTTTCTGTTGGTGCATTTCTATTCATTTGTCCTTCTGGAATTTCTACTGAAGCTTTTACATCTGTAGAATTTTGATTTTCTGTAGTTGCATTTCTATTCATTTGTCCTTCAGTCATTTGTACTCAAGCTTGTACATATGCAGAATTTTGATTTTATGTAGTTTCATTTCTATCCATTTGTCCTTCAGGCATTTGTACTCAAGCCTGTACATCTATAGAATTTTGATTTTCTATAGGTACACTTCTATCTATTTGTCCTTCATTCATTTCTATTGAAGCGTGTGCATCTGCATAATTTTGATTTTTGTAGGTGCATTTATATCCATTTCTTCATGAAAGGTAGTTCTTTCAACTATTTTGACGACTTCTAGTTGTATCCAAATTCTTAGGGATGCATGTTCAAATTTTTTTCGACTAGGTAGGATTACACTTTCATTCCCTTCAACCGTAACTAGAGAAAAAGCCTGTGGATGTATTTGTAACTTCAAAATGTATTCACTTGTATATTTTATGTATTTCCTATCAGGAAGTATCTGTAATGTAAGTGAATCATGTCATACCCAGATGTTCCTATTGAGAGAATCAATAATGTAAAAAATTCATGTAAAGTTAATGAGGTTAACCCTCCTTGTTGTTCAGGGGGTAAAATCCCCAGAGTTGTGGGACATTAGGGTTATTAGACTCTCCTAGAGAAGTCAGCCCTAATAAGTAATTGTTAAGTGAGGCCGACTTGTTGGAGTGTAAATAAAGTGAACGGAAGAATGATAAATAGAAGTGAGTCTCTACTCATTTCTACACATACACACACTCACTCAAATGGGGCATAGAGTGAGAGAGGAGAAGCTCTCTCAAGTGAGAGAGAGAGAACAGTTGTTGGAGATCATCTTTTTTGTCTTTTGGTTTTACTACTACTATTGGTGCTCATTATATGTCTGAGAAATTTGTGGGGTTTTCTCCTTTATGGTTTCCCCAAGGAAAATTCTTTGTGTCTCTTGTCTCTTGTGATTATTGTTGTGCATGTTATTCTCTCAGATAAGATCCAAATATCACATTGCTTAAATGATAAAAATATAACATGGTATCAGAGCTAACTTGAGAAGAAGACACTGTGCTGCTGTAGAATCTAGGGCTTCTTAATTTTTGTCTCTCTCTCCACAATCCATCTGCAAAAGGAGGCTAGGCTAACTCTCAATTGAAAGGCGTATCTTTCTGTCAAAGCAAAATTTGATTCTTGGAATTTTTAGTTTTTGCTGTAGGAAATTAGGGCTTTTATAGAAGACGAATTTTTTAGTGAGCCCAGCATAGGATTTCTCTCCTCATCAAAATCGAAATTTAGAGTCCAAGTTCGAGATTTTTGGTTGGGTAAAAATCTGAGAAATTCAAACCCTAGTTTGACCCTGGGCCTGAAAAACCCTAAAATACTAAAACAGGTAGTTTTTGTACATTCACTATATCTCGGGATTGAAAAAGGCTCAGTGGCTGAAACTTTCATAGGCTGAAGATAAAATACTGATGTACTCTATGTAAAACATTTCACCTCAGATTCATTATATTCTGGGAGATATGATTCCTCCAAATTAGGGTTCCATCCTCTTCCAAGATTCATCCCTAAACAGGACACCAAGGGATAATTGCTATATCTCGGGATACAAAGGTCCAAATGAAATTCTGTAAGATGTTCCAAATAGGGCATGGACTGTGATTTATGTGGTAAAAATTTTAGAACCTGAAGATGAAATAGGGACACATGGAAGTCTGTACAAATTCTCTATGCTAAACAATCCTGAAACAAGTCACCTTGGGAAAACTCTCATAAGTCCCAATTGGTGAAACCAATTCTGGTAAAACCTATGGTGTTGGAAAGAGAACAGATGAGGTACCTCGGTAAAAAATTATAGACACATAGGAGAAGTAATTTTGGAGATACCACAGAAACAGTATTAGGCATTTCTATAGAAGAAATTAGTAAACTAGGGCTTCCTGTTTAAAAGGAGTACATTGGACAGCTCTCCTTGAAGAGGTCTATCTTTCTATCCAATCATATCTGAAAGATTCCAAGTTTTGAAAATTAGGGTTTCTCTGACAAACCCTAGATCTGCCAGCTCTGGAACCACGACAGACACCTCAAATCGGTAAGATCTAATCTTTTTTTATTTACATTTGAGGTTCTCATTTCTAAATGACTAGTCACACTATCTTGACAATAAGCTTGGTGAAACTGAAAAATTCCAAGCATGGAAGTATAGGATCTCACTGGTTCTTGAAGAAAATGAATTTCACACCTACATAAGTGGAGAGGTTCCAAGTTCCAGTGGGAGATAAGGCTAAATCCTTATACAATAAGAACTTGATCAAGGCTAAGAAGACCATTTTTTATTCAATCAAGGATTACCTTATACCACATGTTTCTTTCATAAAGACGCCTAAAGAGATGTTTGATTCCTTGACCAATCTGTTTGAAGGGAAGAACATAAATCGGAAGATGACTTTGAGAAAATAGTTGAAGAATCTGAAGATCTAAAATGCAGAGACCATATAGTCATACTTTACAAGGGTCTCACAAATCAAAAAAAAAAATGACGCGGTAGAAGAAGAAGTGGAGAATGCAGAAGTTGTGATAACCACCTTCAATGGCCTCCCAAGATCATGGGACTCATTCATTTGAGGAATGTGTGCCAGAAGGAAGTAATTACTTTTAGCAAACTATGGGAAGAGCACACAGAATATGAAGCTCGACTCATAATAAGAGAAAAGAAGATTGGAGCAACTGAAGATCCCTCAAGCGATGAGGAATATGAAGGATTCAATTCTTGAAGAACCCCTTATCCATTTTAGCATTTGGATAAGAATGATGAATGAAGAAGATGTTGAAGCAGAAGGCTCAAGAAGGAGTATACCCACGAAATGAATAAAAGACAAGTATTCAATTGTCTTTTCATGATATTATTTTGCTATGCATTTGATTATATTCAGTTGATGTGTTATGCATGATAGAATTTTTGCATTAATGACAGTATACTACTAATATGCATGTGATGGGTAAGTGTCTCATGGTGCTATACAACTCTCCATTGCTACTTATCTAGAATGAAACCTCTTTGCTAACAGATTGGATTAGTGCACAATCTCAACTAAGTCTTGGTAGAGATGGAAGGAATCTAGAAAGTTTCTGTGAGATATGGATGAATGTTGTATTGGCTAAAATAGTTTCATGATTATGTATTTATGCATAAGAATTTTCCATTATGAATATGCATTATGAAATATTTCTTATCATACAACTGGTGCATTTGACTTGTAGGAAAGATCACGTACAATCGCCTATAAGAAAATAAGGATGAGACTTGTTCCATAGAACAAGTGACGACAGTTCAAGATTCACTCAAATAATCCAAAATGAAGAATGATGAATAGAATGCGATTTCGAAGACCTGAAGGGAAGTTTGTATTATCTTCCATATGGATCTACAAGATCTAACATGTAGTAGATGGAAACATCGTGGGATACAAGGCAAGATTGATATCACGAGGCTTCTCACTGAAAGAACGCATAGAATATGAAGAGACATTTGCAGCCACTATAAGTTAAGACACATGACAGGAAGAATCATGTGTGCAAATGAAATAAGGCCTTGTACAAGCTCAGAAGACACCCATGGGATAACACATACATGATGAGCTTGAAGATCACCTAGAGTGAGGAAGATATTAACCTTTGCTATAAGGTTGAAGATGAAAGCCTATAGAGGATGACAAGCTCACAGATGGGTGCGAGAAGAACTTTTGAAAAGGTTCAAGATAGAAGATCTTGGCATATAGTGGCCCTATATGGATACATAGAATATTAGTAGCAGAGGAAGCAACTTGTCACTCCGATATAGAATGTTTCAGTGCATAGAGTACGAAAGACAGAGGGAGAATGATGCTCCGCTTCCGAGGGAGTGACTACAGAATATCTTGAGGTTCTACATGGTACGATAGGATGGATAGATTACTGATGACTCTAGGATTTACCTTTGCTTCAAGTTTGAAGGCGAAAGACCAGTGATGCTCCTATTACATGTTGATGACTTGTTCCTGATAGAAAAGAGGAACTCATTAGAGTTGTAATAAGGAGACTTGTTGTTGTCTTTGAGATGAATGACTTGGATATGATGTACTACTTTCTAGGCATGGAGGTGTGGCAGAATACGGATGGAATTTCCCTAGGTTAAGGGAAGTATGCAGTAGATATCCTTAAGAGGTTCAGGATGATGGACTGCAAGGTCATGAACACACCTATGGCATTGAACTTGAAGCTATTGAGTGATGCTTCATCAGAGTCAGTTGATGCCATGATGTATCATAAGATGATTTGTTCCTTGATGTACCTAATGAACATGAGACTGGATATTTGCTTTGCTATGAACAAATTGAGACATGTTCACTTGATGGTTGTAAATAATGCACTGAGGTACCTAAAGGGTACAGTTGAATATGGGCTCAAGTATGAAGCGAATCAAAAGATTAACCTAGAGGGTTATGTGGATTCAGATTGGGTAGTGCCATTGATAGGAAGAGCACCTTGGGGTGCTAATTCAGTATGAGATTGGAGAGGAGTAGTGAAGCTCCAACATGTGGTCCAGATCAAGATCTCTCGAAAGAGGGAGTTCTAGCATAGCCGGTGAGACAAGTTGTCTGAGCATAAAATATTGGTGAAGGTCGTAGGTGGCTCAGACGTAAACGGTCCTGTAGGTTGTCCTCTGATGTAATCAGTCCTAGAGATGAAAACAATTTATCCTTAGACAAAATCAGCCCTGATGTGACTCTATGCTAGAAATGACCAGAGTGAATTTTGAGTACTTCAGGAAGAAGCTTGGTGTTCTCCAGATTGAGGTTCCCTCCAAGGGGAGGTGATGAGTCCGAGAGCCTTTTTGACATGGTAGGATTAGTTCCTTCCACGGTCGGATATAAGTGTCGAGCCTTTGGACCTCCCATGGTCAGATGTGAGTGCTGGGATTTTCTGAATGGGTCAGATGTAAGTGTTGGATGAGCCTTTCTGAAATGGTGGCGGGTTGGAACTCCGATGGTCAGATGTCAGTGTTGGGCATTCCTTTCTGACATGGTGGTGGATGTGTTCCTCTCATGGTCATATGTAAGTGCTGGGCGGGCCTTTATGACTAGCACCAGATATAAGAGCTAAAGAAGACCTACCTGGAGGCTAGGCCTACAACTAGCATGAAAAAAAGATGGCTCTGTAGAACTTCCTATGATGAGTAGAATTGAGAAATAGCACCAGTTAATCGAGATAGAGAAAGCAGTAATGATGATGATGATACAGACTTGGTGTTGATCTAGTGATGATCTAGACTTGATGTTGATCAGTGATGATCAAGTTTTGATGATGATCCAAAAAACAAGACTTGTATTGATGAATTGTGTCAAGAGAATACCTTCCCAGTTAATAGGGAGTTTTGATGTATTTGTAACTTCGGAATGTAATAACTTGTATATTTTATGTATTTCGCATCGGGAATTATCTGTAATGTAAGTGAGTCATGTCATACCCCGATGTTCCTATAAGGATAATCAATAATGTAAAAAATTCATGTAAAGTCAATGAGATTAACCCTCCATTGTAAGTTGGGGCAATAGTCCCCACAATTGAGTTGAGGTTAACCCTCCTTGTTGTTCACAGGGGTAAAGTCCCCACAGTTGTGGGGCACTAGGGTTATTATACTCTCCTAGAGAACTCGGCCTTGGTAAGTAATTGTTAAGTGAGGCCGACTTGTTAGAGTGGAAATAAAGTGAACGGAATAATATAAATAGAAGTGAGGCTCTCCTCATTTCTACATAGACACACACTCACTCAACTAGGGCACATGAGTGAGAGAGGAACAACTCTCTCAAGTGAGAGAGAGAGAACAGCTGTTGGAGATCATCTTTTCTATCTTTGGGTTTTACTACTACTATTGGTGCTCATTCTATCTCTGAGGAAGTTGCGGGGTTTTATCCTTTATGGTTTCCCCGAGGAAAATTATTTGTGTCTCTTGTCTCTTGTGATTACTGTTGTGCATGTTATTCTCTTAGAGAAGATCCTAAGATCATATTTCTTAAATGATAAAAATCTAACAAAGGAAACCTAGGTTGTTGAGCAAAACAACCTTCTATACTTTGATACAAATTATTTGTAATGGAAAAATCATCAACAGTTGATATTTGAGGGACATTTTGGACCACATTATGTGAATCAGGGTTAATAGTATGGTCAATATTTGAATCTTGTACATTACCATTTCTTTCAATTGTAATTAGAGTCAAAGGCTGCCTAGGTTGTGGACAAACATTGTTGTTTGTCACACATTGCTTGCATATAGGACATCTAATTTCAACAATTCTTGCATGATTTCCTATTGTTTGATGGAAATTCTTAGTATTATTTTATGGTATGGAGTTATGATCTATAAGTGCTTGAGATTGTTGACAGAAAACACGAATAGCAGCTCTTTAAACCCCAACAAGAGTGAATTAAAGTACAATATCACGTGGGGGAAAAATTGGAATATTATTCAATTCTACTTCCTTGCATCGACCTCTTTTCGAGGAATATTTTGTTGAGATGACTGGTTCGAATGATCCATTGACGAGTTCTTCTGGAAAATCAAGCAAATAATCAACATTAATACAAAATATAGTGTTTTGTATACAGACTAATTTTTATGGCTCAAAAAGAAAATATGGAATAGTACAAGAACATGGGAGGAGGAAACATATATTCTCCAACTTAAGCCACGTAAAAATACCTAAGGATGGAACTTATGCTTGCATTTTAGTGGACTAAGACCGCATTTCACATTTACAAGGCAGCCTTGCAATGCTTTTGCACAGTAGAATTTTTTTTAGCCAATATTAGAAAAATAGAACTACAGGAAGGTGTAAAACAAAACAAAAAAAAAACAAAAAAAAAAACATGATATCCAACTGCGATCACCCAAAAATACTAAAAAATGATGGTTAGGTGTGCATTTTATAGACCTATTCAAATAAAGTTCAAAACAAAAAAAATTCAATTTTCAAAACTTTAATGTGCACAAAATAAACATATTTTAAATATTATGAAGAAGGTTTTTGTCCATAGTATATATAGCTCCAGGTATATGTCTTTAGGTTTTGAAAATCACCTCTATAAACATTATGGCGGGCATTTTTCGAAGCCCATTTTTACAGATTTACACTCTGCTTTTACAAAACAAATTTGTGAATTTAGACATTCTTTTCAATTATGACCATGCTACTTATAAATTATGATAAGTCATATATTTATAATACATAGAGTATGATATAAATAGAATACTATCTTGAGGCCATGGGCGCACTACAAGATCCTCATGCAAATGTTATGAGACATATCTAGACTTCATGAAAATATTATGAGACATATTTGGACATGTGTAAGAAAATGAGAGGAGGAAACATATATTATCCAACTTAAGCCACTTAAAAATACCTAAGGATGGAACTTATTCTTGCATTTTAGTAGACTAAGCGGGCATTTCACATTTATAAGGCAACCTTGCAATGTTTTTGCACAGCAAATTTTTTTTATCCAATATTAGAAAAATAAAATTACAGGAATGTGTAAAACAATATAAACACCATATCCAACTGAGATCACCCAAAAATACTAGCAAATGAGGTCTAGGCATGCATTTTACAGACCTAGTCAATTAAAGTTCAAAACAGAAAAATTGCAATTTTCAAAATTTTACTGTACACAAAATAAACATATTTTAAAAATTATGAAGAAGGTTTTTTTCCATAGTATATATAGCTCCAGGTATATCTCTTTAGGTTTTTAAAATCACCTCTATAAACGTTATGGAGGGCATTTTTCTAAGCCCAGTTTTACAGATTTAAGCTCTGCTTTTACAAAACAAAATTGTGAAATTAGACATTATTTTCAATTATGACCATGCTACTTATAAATTATGATAATTCATACATGTATAATACATATAGTATGATATAAATAGAATACTATCTTGAGGCTATGGGCCTGTTACAAGATTTTCACGCAAATGTTATGAGACATATCTGGTCTTCATGCAAAATATTATGAGACATATTTGGACATGTGTAAGAACATGGGAAGAAGAAAAATATATTGTCCAACTTAAGCCACATAAAAATACCTAAGGATGGAACTTATGCTTGCATTTTAGTGGACTAAGTGGGCATTTAAACATTACAAGGAAACCTTGCAATGTTTTTGCACAACAGTCATGTTTTTAGCCAAGATTAGAAAAATAGAACTACATGAAGGTGTAAAACAATAAAAAACACCATATCCAACTGAGATCACCCAAAAATACTAAAAAATGGGGGTAGGCATGCATTTTACAGACCTAGTCAAATAAAGTTCAAAACAGAAAAATCGCAATTTTCAAAACTTTATTGTACACAAAATAAACATATTTTAAAAATTCTCAAGAAGATTTTTTTCCATAGTATACATAGCTCCCTGTATATGGCTTTAGGTTTTGAAAATCACCTCTATAAACATTATGGCGGGAAGTTTTCTAGGCCAGTTTTACAGATTTACACTCTACTTTTACGAAACAAAATTGCGAATTTAGACATTCTTTTCAATTATGACCATGCTACATATAAATTATGATAATTCATACATGTATAATACATATAGTATGATATAAATAGAATATTATCTTGAGGCTGTGGGCCCGCTACAAGATCCTCATGCAAATGTTATGAGACATATGTGGTATTCATGCAAATATTATGAGACATATTTGAACATGTGTAAGAAAATGGGAATAATAAACATATATTATCCAACTTAATCCACTTAAAAATACCTAAGTATGGCACTTATGCTTGCATTTTAGTGGACTAAGCGGGCATTTCACATTTACAATGAAGCGTTGCAATGTTTTTGCATAGCAGTCATGTTCTTAGCCAAGATTAGAAAAATAGAACTCCAAGAAGGTGTAAAAAATAAAAAACACCATATCCAACTAATATCACTAAAAAATACTAAACAATGAGGACTAGGCATGCATTTTACATACCTAGTCAAATAAAGTTCAAAACAAAAAAAATGCATTTTTCAAAACTTTACTGTGCACAAAATAAACATATTTTAAAAACTCTGAATGAGTTTTTTGTCCATAGTATATATAACTCCAGGTATATGTAATTAGGTTTTTGAAATCACCTCTATAAAAATTATGGAGGGCATTTTTCTAAGCCCGTGTTTACAGATTTACACTCTGATTTTACAAAACAAAATTGTGAATTTAGACATTCTTTTAAATTATGACCATGCTACTTATAATTATGATAATTCATACATGTATAATACATATAGTATGATATAAGTAGGATACTATCCTGGTGATATGGGCCCAGGTTGTGGCGTGCATTTGTTTAATCCTAGTTTTATAGATTTACACTTTGTTTCTTACATAACAACTCAGGATTTTAATGATTAATTTTGAATTTGACCGAGATACTTACAAATTATGAATATGTACATATTTAATGGATAAAGTATGATACTATGTACTATAATAAAGTCATAATATATGAATGGTCAAATTTGTTGACTCATTTTAAGTCTAAAAATCTCCTTCTCTACAAAAATGACACTGCAAACACTTTTGGAACCCAAATTGAAAACCTATATGTATAGTAAGGTGGAAAATAGTAAACCACACCATTTCCAACTTAAATCACTCAAAAATACTCAATAGTTATGGTTCGGCAGGCATTATGAATATGGTAAGACTTGGTTCCAAACATAAAAAAAATTATTTTGTCAAATTAACTATGGGCAAATGAAACATAATTTTAGGAAACTGGAAGAGGTTTTTCCAAACATATATCTTTCTTCAATCCCATGGTATTATTTTAAATTGATAATAAATGTATGTATTGTGGCATGCATTTTGTTAAGGCCATTTTTGTATATTAACACTCTGTTTTACACATAACAAATCACGATTCTAGTGATTAATTTCAATTTCAACAAAATACTTACAAATTATGAATAAGTTTATGTTTAATTACTATACTATGATACTCTTTATTATGATAAATTCATGGTATCTTCATGGTCAAATTTGTTGATATAATCATTTTAAGAATAAAAATCCCATGCTCTGTAAAAATGCATACACAGGCACTTTTTGAACCAAAATAAAAAAACTAGTTGTAGAATGTGGAAATAGTTATAAATTCATGAAGATGATGTACAAAATACAGTGTCAAAAACTAAGTGAAAGACAAATTAAAAAACAATGTCAAAAACCAAGTGATTGACAAATTGAAAGACAAATTAAACAACAATGTCAAAAACCAAGTGAAAGACAAATTGAACAGTAATGGGAAAAAACAACCTTCCAGACTATGATAGACTGTAGAAACGACTTAATAGATTTCCCAAAATAGATAACATCTTCATTGCTGGATAATATAAGGATGGGACTGGATGAAGTACAATGTAGGCGTACCTGAGTCAGAATAATATGATTTTGTGTGGATGAGTCAAGGTTGGTAGACTTCACGCCAAAGGACTCTCATCAGGTAATGTTGCTTCTTATGCCAATTTAAAATTCTGAAGGTATCCACAAGACGTTTTTACATAATCAGAATTATGTTATATGTTTGTCTGGTTATGTTGTAGGGTACTAGGTAGTCCAAAACACCACACAGTCCAAAACAAAACATATTGTTATAAAAGTCACTCATTCAAATTCATGAGAAATGAAATTTTTTGAAACTACCCTCCATGCTCAATTGATCATGGATGCTCCATTGATTTCATTCCACCACGTAGATCTAAAGGGAGCTCATATCATAACTGCACCACCCATTCCTAGCATGTTTTACACTTCCAAGACTGTTACTATCTATTCTAATTTAATACAAATTCGAATCTCTATACGCTTAACCTACGTTAAACTCACTGTGGGTCGCAAATTTCGGTTGGCTAACTATGCTTGCTTTCAAAAAATGACCAATTAACTTATATTTTGATCGAAAATTGTCTCGGTTTCCTTTTTTCGGGCTCAAATATTTTTGGTGAGTAGACTCATTTAACTACTTTACAATAAAAAAATAATAATTTCAATAGATGTGAGCAATTCTAGCCAATAGAAAAAAACATATTTTGACAAAAGAAAGCATATTTTCATACTCCTTGATTAAAATTCTTAATGATTTAGGATACACACTAGTGTATGATAGTTTGTTATGCTTCTGAAACAAATTTGTATATACAGTTTCTAGTGTGTGAATGAAAAATCCTATTTTGGCTAAATGTCTGTGTGTAAATTCATCTTTGTTTGAATGTATGGTTTCATGAAATTAATGTTTGATTTATTTCCTATTAACAACTGATAAGTCATATGTGAAGGATGGATTCTAAGAGAGAGGAAATAGAGATTAATTGATTGAGTCTCTAATCGATCAAAGAGGAGAGGTGGATGAATAATCTGCTTCGGATTTCATGAATTTCTAATTCGTATGCGTTGTTGAAGATTCAAGTTCTCTAGAGATCGATCACTATAAGGATCAATGAAGAGGAGTTAAGCTGGTGCGTGGCTTGGATGATAAAAAGAAAACTTAGATCGAACATGGAAATTGGATCTACAAAGATATAACAATGAGAAATTAGATCCACAAAAGAAAATCAAATCAACGGTCTAGATCTTCCCTGCAAAAGATCAATGGTTTGGACAGAAGTTGCGAGAGAAGATTTGTGGGAGTCAAAATTAGGCAAATGAAAAGGCGTGTCCGTAACCCGCAACCTGCATGAGAAAATACTGTTGCAGGAACATAATTGCAGAAGGAAAAAGTTTTCGGATAAGTCAACATCCCACAACCTGCATCCCGCAAGTTGTAGAAAGGAGTGTTGTGGAATCAAAGTTGTGGAATTACAGAAAAGGGTGTTGTGGAAACAAAGTTGTGGAAACTTTTTTGTGGAATTGAACCTGCTGAAGTGGAGCTGTGCAGAAGAAGATTTAACATAGTAATTTGGCTATCAGGAAAGTTTTAAAGTCCCTCCATGCTCTGAAGTTCATGTTTCTAAGATCAGAGGTGGAAAAAAATGTCGAATCAAGGGTACAGTTGGCATCATTTGGTATCAGAGCAGGAAAAATATTCTGCGAGGTAGCTCAATTGATCATTTGAGCCTGTGGAGAAATTTCTATAGGAGAGAAGTTATAATAATGTAGGATCAAGCCATGGAAAATGCTTGATGTGGTATTAATGGCAAGAAGGAGACTTAATATGAAATCTTGGTTGTAGCTCACTGACTAAGCTTGAGGACAAGCTCAATGATGCAGGAGGAGGGAAGAACAAGTATTCTGCGTGAAAGGTAAATCAATCTATGATTTTCAATATTTATTTTAAAGTTGAAGACTAACGATTGTGTGAGAAGGTTAGTCACGTAAGAAGGTATTCATGATTTATTGCAGATAGAAGATGTCTGGTTAAAGTTTATGATTAGCCACATAGAAATGTAGAAGAATCCTTGAAAGGATTTGACAGTCTTGTGGATTGATGAAAGATTGTAGGTTGCAGCAATAAAAACTTGGGGATTTGTGCTCAAGGACAATTTTTTTCTCGATGAAGAGGAATATCTTCTGAAGATAGCAGTGGAGATATTACATCCAACTATACAAGTGGAAAATTCTAAAGGTATGGACTGATTGATGTTTATATTTTGACTTTGGTTATGTAAATTTATAGAAGTAAAGAACAGATAAGTTCTTGAGAAGAGAAAAGAGGAAGTAGAGGCAGAACCCATAAATCCCACAGAGGTTGGAAATGAGAGGACTAGTGCACGTTCTCAAAAGAGAAGTGGAATTGCAAAATCCAAGAAGAGAAAAGGAGATGCTTAGAAGGATCTAGAGGAGAAGAACTAGAGATACCAAAAGGCCAAGCTCAAGGAGAGATAGCTTGTCCAGGTATAATAGACAAGTGTGGAGACTTGTTGAGGGAGGATTAGGAAAGCAGTCCATAATTGGATAGGATGAAGTTCACAAAAGAGGATAAGGAGACATAAACAATGACTACTGAAGGTAATTGTAGGAGTTCAGAGAAAATCCACCGCAGTTTAAAAAAAAGACAAAAAGAATGGAACAGGGAGTTGCTAGAGTTAGCAAAAGAAATTTTGTATTTTGAGAGGCAGATGCAAGCTGCTAAAGAAGAGAACCAAAGGTATGGTTGGGTCATTGAAAAGAAGGTAAGATGGCATTCACTACAGGTGAAGTTACAACAAACGATGTTTTTTGAATTGAAGAAAGAACTCAAAGAAGCTGAATCTGAGATGGAGGTTTCATATCGTGAACCTAAACAGGGTCCTTTGCTTGGAGAGGATGATGAAGTAGAAAGGGAGAGACTAATTGAGAGTATCATGAATTTTGTAAATAGTATAGATAAACTTATGGAAGAGATGACTGTGAGGTCGTATGACACCAAAAGGTCTTATGTTTTTTCGACTGATGATTTGTTTGTGATTGCAAGTTTTGTTGTAGATGATGGACAATATTTTGAAACTGTGTTAAAATTTGATGAAGAAAGTATCTCAAATGAAGAAAGGTATGAAGTATTGCAGCAAAAGGAACTCATTGATGAGTTTCTTGATGGAGGAACATAGTCAATTGAAGATGATCTGGAGATGAAGGAAGAAAATGAAATGTGCAAAGACATTTCTATAGGGAAGATCATAATTGCATTCTGATGAAAGAGAGAGTTAAAGAGTCACCTTGGACAGTCATGGAGTCTGAAGAAGAAGAAGATGTGATTTTCAAAAGCATGGTAGCATAACATGATTCTGTTGAAATACAAGATAAAAGGATACCATATGAAGATGGTATACAACCTGTAGCTTAGACTATTAGAGGAATAGGTGATGGTGACAGATTGATGTTGTGTTCAAACTAACACAATAGGGGGATGCCAGAGGAAATATTAATAGGTAATTCAGAGTCTCATATTTTTTGAACTAATTATTGGTGTATGACTGCAGGTATTGAAGAACACTTAAAACATTTGTCTATGTAGGTTGTGAAGTATAGGATGAATTCTTTGGGGAATAAAGGCAAAAGAAGAATTGGACCATTGACAGAAGAATATGTTCACTGTTGTGAAGCAGAACATAAAGTCATCTTAGAAGAAGATGGTGCAGATGAGGGACTGGATGAAAGTCGTGTAAACTCTTTGGAGAGTTTAGCTCAGCAAAAGAATGTGATGATAAGAAATTCAATGGGAAATATTTTTGAAATTAATGAATTGTGTGTATCTACAAAAATAACATATAATGAACCTTTTAAGGTTTCCCCATAGGAAAAAGAAGAAGAAAGAGATTATCCATGTATTCTTGACATGGATCAAATCTAGAAGATTGTTTTGAAATTGAAGGACGAGATGTCATGGTCTCATAAGGATAAACCAGAGAGAACACTTACATATTTGGATAGTGGCATTACTGACAAACTGGGAAAGAAAATTATTATGATACATGATGGGACTATAGTGTTTTAAAGGGATGACCAGTACCTAAAGGAATTTGTTGTTGCAGAGTTGGTTAATGAAGACAAAGGAAAGTTTTCTAACTTCATAAATTATGATGAAGAGTTAGAAATGTTAGAAGATTGGTTGATCAATCCAAGGGTTGTTAAACATGACTACTTGATGTTTAATGACAACATTGGAAAAGAGAAGAAACCAGATAAAAACATTGACTTATTTTATAATCTAGTGGATAGCAGTAGATATTCGAGAGGATAGCAACAGTTTCAGGAAAAGAATATGCATGTGTACCATCCAAAGGATAGACTAGACATGGAGATAGGAGAATTGAGGTTGTTGATGGTGGAGATGTCTCAAAGAAGGCATGAGGAAAGAATGAATATTTTCATCAATAGAGAAAAGTAGTAAAGAAGTAAGAGAAGATAGACGACAGAAGGAGATGGTGTAAGCAAAGCTAGTGGAGCATTGCAACATAAAATTTGGAAACCAGGAGAACTGAAGATGACAAAGACAACACAACATGATGAGATGGATGATTAGTTACAACATAAGATTTGGGATCCAGGTATATTGAATATGGAAGGCTATGACCAGGAGGTCATATTTATTTCTTCTTGGGGAGTCTGATGCGAGAGCATCCTTCTCTCCATCCAAATCCAATTTCAAAGTCTGAGCAAGCCTATAAGGGGTCTTAATTTCTGAATTGATGGTCTTCAAACTATCACTTTGTAAATAAACTTATGTAAAATATGTGATTCCAGATGGATAATGAGTCGATTCGGTGAATCACTAGGTGAGTGGTGAGTCATTGATGATTCATGTAAGTAAGCCATGTCAAATGGAGCGAGTCATTGAGATAGGATTGGAAGTTACTTAAATTTTACAATAATTGATGGATAGTAAAATATTGTTGAGTGTTTATTGGATCTAAACCAGAATTGGTTTCAGAGTTCTGTTTGTATATATATATATATATATATAATCCTACAAGGCATAGATATCATAGATAGGGGATAGAAGACAGATATAGACAGATAGGAAGGTCAGTAGGGCCTCTAGGAATCAAGTAAGGCCACTTAAATATGTATCAGGCCTAAGGAGATCAGAACGCAAGTTCTAAAACAAATTTGTATATACATTTTTAGTATGTAAATGAAAAATCCTATTTCGGGTAAATGTCCATTTGTAAATTCATCTCTGTTTGAATGTATGGTTTCATGAAAGGAATGTTTGATTTATTTCATGTTAATAGATGATAAGTCGTATGTGAAGGATGGATTTTGAGAGAGAGGAAAGAGAGATCGATTGATCGAGTCTCTGATCAATCGAAGGAGAGAGTTGGATGAATAATCTGTTTCGTATTTCATGAATTTCTAATGTGTATGCAAAGTTGTTGAAGATTCAAGGTGTGTAGAGATCGATCACTATAAGGATCGATGAAGAGGATTTAATCCTGTGCATAGCTTGGATGATCAAAATAAAACTTAGATTGAATATGGAAATTGGATCTGCAAAGATCTATGGTCGAAAATTAGATCTACAAAAGAAAAGCAGATCAACGGTCCAGATCTGCCCCACATAAGATCAACGGTTCAGACAGAAGTTGCAGGAGTCAAAATTCAAAAAATGAAAAGGTGTGTCCGAAACCTACAACCCACATGTGGAAATACTGTTGCGGGAATGTAATTGCAGAAGGATGAAGTTTTTGAAAAATTCGACATCCTGCAACCCGCATCCCACAAATTGTGAAAAGGGGTGTTGCGGAATTGCTTAAAAGGATGTTGCGGAAACTCTATTGCAGAATTGAACCTACAAAAGTGGAGTTGCACATATGAATATTTAACACAACAATTTGTCTATGAGGAAAGGTTTAAATTCCCTCCATGCTCTGAAGTCATGTTTCTGAGCTCAGAGGTGAAAAAAAAGTCGGCTCAAGGGTAGGGTTGGCATAAGTATTTCCCAACATAATGTTAGAAAATAGGACCGCAGAGCAATAACACATATACAGTTAAATCATTAAACAAAATGCAAAACACATTAAACACATTATAGAGAGACACAAATATAACGTGGTTCACCCAAATGATGGGCTACGTCCATAAATAAATTTGCAGTCCTTTTATTAGAGTCCAAAAAGATGAAGGGATACAACCTGCAGGAAAATCGCTGCACTTCCTCTTCATGTTCTCACAGTCTCTTCCACACAATCACAGATATTGTTTACAATACAAAATAATACAATACACAATCATGTTACAATTCTTTCCTTTATAGGTGAAATACCATGGGAAAATACTACGGTTAACCCAATACCATGGGTCCGCAAAACTGTTGGCCAAGGAAGGGGAATGAGTGTACAATACACCTGAGGTACAAATACAACTGAATAATATCTTTGGATATGGAAGATCAGGCTCCACAACCAACAATCTCCCACTTGGAGACTGACCACAACAACTTCACCGCTACTACACTTACTGGACTATGCTCAAGACCTTGGACTTGGAAAATTTCTTATTTTCACCTTCATGCTTGAAGGCCAACAAAAACCGAGCAGGAACTCAATTTTTCTCTAGTTACTCCCTTTGTCAATATGTCTACAGGATTTTGGCTAGTATGTATCTTTTCCAGTTTTAACAGTTCTTCATCTAGGATAGATCTTATGAAGTGGTGCTTTAGCTGTATATGTTTAGTATTTGAATATAAGGCTAAGTTCTTTGCAAGATGAATGGCTCTCTGGGTGTCACTATACAAGCTATTATTCTCCTGCTTCTTACCCAATTCTTCCATGAACCTCTACAACCAAATCATCTCCTTACTAGATTTTATAGCAACAACATACTCTGCTTCCATCATTGAAAGTGCAACAACCTGTTGCAGTTTTGAAATCTAGCTTACAATTGTTCCACCCACAATAAACACATACCCTATGGTGCTCCTCCTATTGTATTTATCATTAGCCATATCTGCATCAACATATCCCTGTAGAACAATGTCTAAACCTCCAAAACATAATGCATGTGAAGTGGTACCTCTCAAATACCTGAGAATCCACTGCATTACTTTCCAATGCTCTTTACCTGGATTATTCATATACCTACTTACAACTCCCACTACATGTGCAATATCTGGTCTTGTGCACACAATGGCATACATCGAGCTTCCAACCGCTGATGAATAGGGAATCCTTGACATGTAATCTATTTCTTCCTGTGTATCTAGACACATCTCCTTACTTAGTTTGAAATGTATGGCTAAAGGTGTACTAACTGGTTTTGCATTCTGCATTCTAAACCTCTGCAACACCTTTTCTATGTACTCACCTTGAGACAACTTCAATTTGCGATTTTTCCTGTCTCTTGTTATTCTCATACCAAGGATTTGCTTTGCAGCACCCAAATCCTTCATTGTAAATGAATTAGATAGTTTTATTTTGAGCACATTTATATGCTACATGTTAGACCCTGCAACAAGCATGTCATCCACATATAATACCAAGATAATATACCTTCCGTTATCTAGCCTCTTGAAATAAACGTAGTGGTCAAACTGACATCTATCATAACCTTGTTCTGTCATAAAATTATCAAATTTTAAATACCACTGCCTTGGATCTTGCTTCCGGCCATACAAGATCTTCCTCAACCTGCAAACCGAATTCTCTTTACCTTTGACCTCATACCCCTATGGCTACTGCATATAAATCTCTTCCTCCAAATCCCCATGGAGAAAGGTAGTTTTTACATCTAATGGTTCAAGATGCAAATCCTCTACCACCACTAGAATTAAAATAGTTCTAATTGAATTCATTTTAACAACAGGGGAAAATATTTCATTAAATTCTATACCTTTATTTTGTAGAAACCCGTTTACAACAAGTCTATCCTTGTACCGATTCTTTCCTCCATCTTCTTTTTTCAACCTGTAAACCCATTTATTCTGCAATGCCCTTTTTTATGTAGGAAACTTAACTAGATCCCTAGTCTAGTTTCTTACCAATGAGTCCATCTCCTCATACATTCCTTGCTCCCACTTCTTTCTAGTTTCTACCTGCATTGCTTCTTCATAACATTCTGGTTCACCAGAATTAGTCATCAATAAATAATACAATGAAGGATAGAATCGTTCAAGGGGTCTACTTAACTTGGTATACTTTTTAACAGTTGCAAGAGTTTCAGGTACCTACTACTACTCTTGATTTTCTGGTGCCTTGGAACTTTATTTTCTTTGATTTCATCAAGCACTGTGTACTCTTTGTTTTCCTTTTCCACTTTCTTTCCCTGCAACTAATATTTGTACATGACCTTTTCATTGAATACTACATCTCTACTCCTAATGATTTTCTGTTTTTCATAATCCCATAAACTATAACCAAAATCATCAACCCCGTATCCAATAAAGGTACATTTCTTGGATTTAGCTTCAAGCTTTATTCTATCATCTTTATCAATATGGACAAATGCTTCACAACCAAAATTTCTCAAAAATGAGTATTTTACTTGTTTTCCTGTCCATGCCTCCTCTGGAATTCCACCATCCAAAGTGCTTTAAGGCCCTTTGTTTATTAAATAAATAGTAGTTTTTATAGCATCAGCCCAAAACTATAAGGGAAACCCTACATGCAATCTCATACACCTTGCACGCTCCATGATCATTTTGTTCATCCTTTATGACACACCATTTTCCTGTGGTGTTCCACACACTGTCTTCTCTCTGTGAACCCCATTGTGTGAACAGTAACTATCAAACTCCTTGCTTTAGTACTCACTTCCATTATCAGATCTAAGACATTTCAACATTTTTCCTGTCTCATTCTCAGCCAAATATTTCCACTTCTTAAAAGTATCAAACACATCATATTTCTGTCTAATGCAATAAACCCAAGTTTTCTAGTTGCATCATCAATAAAAGTAACATAATAATGAGAGCCACCAAGAGATTGTACCTGAGCTGGTCCCCATAAATTTGTATGGACAAGCTCTAACTTTTCACTCTTCTTTTGTTTCCCAACCCTGAGAAAATAACTCTCTTCTATTTTCCATAAACACAGTTCTTGTAGAATTCCAAACTTACCTGCTTTAGATCTGGAATTAGTTTCCTTGAGTGGAGAATCCACATCCCCTTCTCACTCATGTGGCCAAGCCTATGATGCCACAACACTATAGCTGCTTATGTGGAAGCTAAAGAGATAGAATAATCAATATTAGGTGGACATAAGTATAACGTACCTATCCTATCTCCTTTTTCTATTACCATTGATCCTTTAGTGACCTTCGACCACGTTTCTCCAAACATAGACAAATAGCTGCCATCTCCCAACTGCCCTATTGAGATCAGATTTCTTTTCATAGCAGGAATGTGCCTTAAATATTTTAGCATCCAGTCATTTCCATTATTTAACTTAATCCATACCTTACCCTTTGCAACAATTTTGCATGGTTCATCATCCCCCAACAGCAAATGCCAAAAATCACCTTGATTATAATCATGAAAGAATTTCCTATGGGGTGTAGCATGACATGAATCCCTTGAATCTAGTACCTGGTAATCACTAGTATTATCTAATGCAAGAATCAAAGCATCTTGTAACACATCACCTGCTACATTCACTTTCTGAGTAGTCTCTTGCTGTCTGTCTCCTTTCTTCTTTGGAGTTCTGCAGTCTTTCTTCAGATGTCCTTTCTTACCACAATTCTAGCACTCTATTTTTTTGAATCTGGACTTGGATCTTCCCTTTCCAGACTAGTCGCAGTTACTTGGGATCTTTCCTCTCTACTTTTGTCTCCCTCTGCTCTCCATGGTCAACGCATTACCTGATGTCTCACCTGTTCTTTTTCTTTGCATTTCCTCACTAAGAATAACACCAACAACATCATCAAACTTGAGAGTGTTTGAACTAGGTATAGAGTTACTTACACCCATGAACAAGCTATTCTAGCTTTCTATAAATGAACACAAGATTATAAGAGCCCTAACCTCATCATCAAAGTTCACTTTTATAGAACTTAACTGACCGGTAAGTGCACTAAACTCAATTAAATGATTGACAACAGATCCACCTTTCGACATCTTCATATTACATAAACACTTCATTAAAAATACCTTGTTGGAAGCCGAGGGTTCTTCATAGAGCTTACCCAATGCGCTCATCATGCCCTCTGTTAATTTTTCTTTCGAATTATTGAAATCCACCGACAAAGCCAGGCACAACCGTATTGTTCCCAGTGCCTTTATATCAAGAACCTCCCATTCTTCATCCTTCATAGCCGTTGGCTATTTTTCTTTTCCACCCAATGGCAAGTACAGATCCTTTTGGTATAGATAGTCCCTCCATTTTCATCTTCCATAACTGATAGTTTTGGTCATTAAAATTCTCGACCCTAAACTTTCCCTCTTCCTCCATTGCTCCCACTCAAACCAGGAACCCTTCTTTCTTGTGAGTTTACTAGCCAAATAGATATTTTGGCTCTGATACCAATTGTTAGAAAACATGACCATAGAGCAATAACACATATATAGTTAAATCATTAAAAAAGATGTAAAACACATTAAACACATTACAGAGAGACACATATAACACGGTTCACCCAAACGATGGGCTACATCCACAAAGAAATTTCTAGTCCTTTTATTACAGTCCAGAAAGATGAAGGGATACAGCCTATAGAAAAACCGTTTCACTTCCTCTTCACGCTCTCACAGTCTCTCCCACACAATCACAGAGATTGTTTACAATAAAAAATAATACCATACATAGTCGTGTTACAATGCTTTCTTTTATAGGGGAAATGCCATGGGAAAATACTACGGTTAACCCAATACCATGGGTCTGCAAAACCGTTGGCAGGGGGAATGAGTGTACAATACACCTTGGGTACAAACACAACTGAATAATATCTCTGCATCTAGAAGATCATGATTCACAACCAACACTTATTTACTCACATAGTTGGAATAACTTGGTTCCTCTATGGATGATTTGTTTATATTCAAATAATTCTCATCCACATCCTTGGGCCAGAATCCATCAACATAGAGGACTTCTTCTTCTTCATATTATCTGCAATACTCTTAATAGTGCTCATAATAGTCATCCTCACAGTATGACATGGCTGCAAATTTATTCACTAAGATATTTATTTCCATCGGATTATCCAAGGAAAGAGATTTGATACCACTATAATATCCATGATCTGTTGTATAAATCAGAATATTAACTTGCTGCAAATTTTATTAAAATTCTGAATTAAAACTTGCACTTAATCAATCAATTTTAGGACTAGGCAGATAAGGGTATTTTGCTGAGAAGTTTATGAACATAGAAATGGGCTGAGGGAATAAAAAAAGGACACTTTTAGGACTTAGAAACCATATTCCCTAACACATTTAGATCAGGGACCATTTAGGTTTTGGAATCAGCTATGCTGAGACTTACTCCCATGCGTATGGGTCACCAAACAGTGAAACTAGGAAGATTCTTTCGTGTCAAAAAACCAATGGATTGGGGAAACTGATTTGGATTGGTAATAAGGTTATAATACATGTATATAAATGTTTATTCAGGTTTTAAACAATTCTTGGTCACAAGGAATATTATGGGTTGGACTATGAGAGTTTAGTTACCAAGATTGTGCAACTAGTCAAGATTCAGTGCTTTCCAAATGCAATAAGAGAGGCACTAAAATTTGGTTTTAAAAATGAGATGTCATCATTATGGTCTTAAATAATTTTCATAACATAAATTAGATAAAATGTACTTGTTTAGGTACATAAAAATTTTTGAATTAGAAAACTAGTCATATTAGTAATGAAATCTAGGTAGGGTGTAAAAGATTGATACTAAACTCAGTCAAAACAGATCAGAATATTATGAAACTTGAAGAGAATATAAATAATATCATATCAGGACCATGAGGGTCGAAATAATTCTCAAAATATTCACAAAGGTAACCTATCACGTAGAACTCCAAAATTATGACTCCAGAGCTAGGAAACCCAAGAAATTTGATCCCTGAACCTGAAAAACTTTGGGAGTGACCTGAAGGGGTATGAACCTGATATTTAATAGTACATTAGACATTAGTATATGTATCAAATCATATTTATGCCGAAATATCGATTACATAGCTCCAAAATTTATAGAAGATCATACAATAGAGAGAACAAGAGAAGAGGAAGGGATGTCACTTATAGGAGGCCTCTAAGCTCTCCAAGATGATATGATAATGGACTGAAAGAGAAATCAATGCTTGCAAAAAAACTCCTTAAATAGATAAAAGATCCTTATTATCTGCAGTAACACCTGCAAGGAAGATGGGAAGAAGAGGGGAGAAGGGGAACAAGGACATTGGGGCACAACGCCCAAGAGACTAAGGCTCACCACTCAGTATTGAAGCTTAGGATCCAGTCAATACCAAAAAATACCTTAAACAAACTGAATAATGGAGTTCGAATCATTCTTTTATAGAATGAGTGACTTGTTTAGCAGGTATAAGTGACCTATGAGAACTAGTCACTCCCTTAGAAACCCTATCCCTAACCATGAACGCGCCCTCCATGAGAATCTTAGTAAGTTTGAGTCCTCAAATATGTTTCAATTATTGTATCCTTCATTCCATTCGGAAACTGTGCTTTCCTTGACTAAAATTTGCCTCCTTTATTCCTGACATATTTTTTTGTACTTTCTTGCTTTTGTGTCTTCTTTTATTTTCCCTGCTTTTGGAAGTTTCCTTCTTTTTCTTGACAATTGATTTTGCCTTCTTTTCCATTGTTTACACTTTTATTTTAAGAAACCTCACTTTCCAAATTCGACCACTTTGACTTCTAGAAGCATCACAACTCATTTTCACATTATTTATTTTTTATAAAAATTAATTACATGAGAAAATCCATGAATATAATTTTAATCAATACATTCCTTATAGTCTTATTTTTACCAAAAGTACCTAGGAAAGATTTAATTAATTGAATTTTAGACCCCCTAGGTCCTGACAAGTTCAACACTTGATGTCCTTCAAGGAAGGGAAATGACATTCTTTTTCCTCCTCCTCATAGGATTCATCCTCTGTTCCTGTTTCTTGAGGTTCAATTTGTTATGTTGTTTCATGCACATTTGTTTCTTGGTTTTTAAGGATTTCATTTGATGGATCCTTTTCTCCTAGATTTTTCATTTTATGGCATGGGGGCATTTCCAAAGCTTCTTCAACATCAATAGCTTCCTCTGTTGAGCCATCGATTGCAGTGAAGTTGTTTCCATTTTTGGCTTGGATTTTTGTGGAGCAACTTCCTTTTTGAGGGGCAAGGAAATGGTATTCCTGCCTTCCTTTCTTGTTCCAGATTTAGGGTTAGCTTTCAATCTTTTTAATTAATTCCATCCCCCTTCCTTTTCTTTATCATGATGAATAGGAAGGTTTTTTGAACATTTATTTTGAAAATTTCCATATTAGTGACAGTTCCTACATTTGAATGATAGTTGTTCATAATCCATTCGTTGGAAGTGTTGTCAGTCCTCAACAGTTAACTAGATTAATTCTGGAAGGCCAGCCTCTATATCTACTTCAACAAAGATTCAGGCATAGGAGCATTGATATTTAGTACTTGCTTTGTCAATGTACTTTCCTAACCCATTTCCAATAGTTTGCAAAGAAGAATGGGTCCAACAATGGATCGATAGATTGGGAAACCAAACCCACACCAGGAAAGCTTTGGGGACATCTATATCCAGATTGAAGTGAGGGGTCCATCGATTTAGGTAGAGTCCTTGGGGCCCCATGAAGTAAGGCCCACTTCGGAAGATCAAATCTTGGTCCTCCTTGGTGATGAATTCAAACAAAAGAAAAACCTCTTCCTACAGTGTAGCAAGTGACGTTATTGGCATAAGGTTTTATTTTTCCCAAAATGTATCCTATTTGAAAAAAGATCAGAATATTCTAGGAATATTGCATATTTTTGGCATAACATTCCACTCGGATCTCTGAATGGGGCAGAATTTGGACCATTGGAAAAATATTGAAATTCTCTACAACTTATATATTTTTATTTTATCCTAATTCCTTGTCGTTTATCCAAGGAGGAAATTTTCCTAACAAAGTGTAAATTTGAGCATATAGATCTGTAGACAAATACACAACTCATAAAATGGATCTTACAATTTACTCAGCAATTGAGGAATGAAATAGTGCAAAAGGCTTGCAGCTATGAATGATTTCATTAATCAAAAAAGTAATCCAATGATCATTACAAAGAAGTAAAATGGCTTTAATAGCCACAAGTAATTCGAATCCACATGAGGAAGTTTGAATTGATTAGACTCTACTTGACTGTAGGTAACCAAGACCTTCTCTAAATCACCATCGGAGGACTCAGTGGGGTAACTGACCTTGTCTAAACCATAATCGGAGTTCATCGGATCTCTAAAACACAACTAAAGTGTTACATTCAGTGTTGACTAAGGTTAACTGACTGTGGTAGGTGAGAAATGCACCCCACATGTCTGCAGTCAAGTAAACCTAGTGCTAACTGAATGTAGAGGACTTGAACTGAATGTAACTGACTCCTAACTTAGCTTGACTAGTCATTAACTGAAGTGAACTGACCTTGGTTGGTTTTGACACTCCTAGTGGATTCCTAAATTGTAGGGATTGATCTAGGAGGCTCCTAAACTTACGCAATAAGTTGCAGTGAGCCTCAATTAGTGTTCCCCACACTTTAGTAACTGAAACATGTGCACCAATTAGGTCAAGTGGACCCAATGGTGTTAATGACTATAAATAGACTGGATGGACTCCCGATTTAGACATGACTCCCAATTTAGACATATGACCAAATTTGGACAAGGGAGGATTAATAATCCTAACACCCCCCTTGAATGCTAACTTGGACAAACTGTGGGCCATGGTAACTAAGACCATAGGTCACCCATTACATCAAGTAAAATAAAGTAAATTCTTAATACAAGGAGTCGAGGCAAAAACCACATGGGAAAAAAGCCTTCCCTCTATATAAGCAGGTAGAATAAGGTCTCAAGTTTGAAAAAATTGAAAATATGTTGCTGCAATCTTCATCTCTATGAGGTAGTGAAGCAGCATGCATGGTGTGCTGTGCATAGGTATTCTGGGGCCTGGCATGTATACTTCTCTTTCTTCTCCAAAAATGATGATGAGAGGAAGGAGGAATGTAATCTTTGTCTCTTGCTAAATGAAGAGGTGTATGATCATATCCATTCTTATGAATGTAGTAAGACTGAGCCCTTGCCATATTGCATCTTACAGGAAGTCTATTGCATCTCTCTGAAGGAGGTAAAATAGTATGACATAGCGCAAGAGTCTTTCCTTTCTCAGTGCCAGGTGAGTTTCCAATCATCTTCCTAGCTTCTAGTTTGGAAGTAGGGACTGAATCTAGATCTGAGTCACCCTGAATCTCAATGTCATAAACTGATATAGATGGATCTGCAATACTAGTAGAAGCTGTAAAAGAAGTAGATGCAATGTTTTTACCTTCCTTTGCAGGTGGCTGATGAGAGTGCACTGGTTCTGAAGGAGCCATGAAATGTGAGAACTCATATGATTTTGAACCATGATATGGAGTACCCTTTGCTATGATGCTCCTAGTAGAGATATCTGTGATCTCTACTGAGTTAGGACCAAAGATCACTCACTTTGGAGATCCAGTATGGGTCATCTGATAGACAGATAATAGGTTTGAAGCTAGGGAGGGAACAAATAGCACATCTTTGAACCTTCCATGTTCAAGTTGGATAGAGCCCTTCCCTTTTGTTTTGACTTCACTGTTATTTCCCATCTGAATACTAGGACCATCAAAGGACTGAAAAGAAGAGAATGATTATATGGATGCATCCATATGGTTGGAAGCTCCAGAATCAATGAGGAAGACAGGTGCTGATGTGCAGCAAGCCTTTAGTGCATGTCCTTTCCTTTGGTATTCTTCTTCTTCTTCAAAGTCTTCCTTCCTTGCGCTAGCAGGTATAGAAATTTTGTGCTTTTTCAAGAGAAGGGCCATTTCATCAAGTTGTCTTCTCATACAGGAGCTTTCTGAATGGAAGCCCCTTCCACAGTAAGAGTAGAGGCCATTGCCTTTGCCATTCTTCTTGCTTCTCTTCGATCTTGAAGGTTCTTTTGACTGCTATTTCTTCATAGGGGACTCATCTCTTTGCTTTCCTTTGTCATTCACTACCTTATCTCCTCTTGCAACTAGAGCTAGATCTTTGGGAGATCGGATGACCCCCATTTGGATCAATTTATCATTCTCAGAAATAAGAGATTGGATGAAGGCGTTAAGAGTGGGCATCTTCCAATTTGGAGTAGTGAACATTACTATTTGGAAGGTGGATACAAAGACTGAGTAGTCTACATTGAGCTTTGTGAGAATGGCAAGGATGAGCTGATCTTCATCCTTCTTCACTTTGCATTGCTTCAACTGATATATCAGGTTCTTGAACTTTGAGAAGAATCCATTTAGAGATTCGAAATTAGATGGATTGAGAGTAGTTAGATCATTTTCAAGCTGATGGATCCTCATCTCATCATGCTTATCAAATAAGGAAGCAATCTTGTCCCAAACCTCCTTGGGAGTGTCCAAGTCTTGGATGTGAAATCGAAGATCTCTAGAGTCTGAGAGGAGAATGAGACCAATGGCTTCATCAAGCCTGTTCATGTACTTAGCTTTGTATTTATCTGATTCTGGCTCTTCCTCTGTTTCTTCTATGAGTCTAAAGAGATGCTTGGTGCGGAGCAATACTATCATGTCATCCTTCCACTGGTGATAGTTGAAGGGAGTGAAAATCTCTATTTGATGAGCCATTTCGAATGTAATAGGAAGAGATGGGCTGCTGTAGCAAATGCAGTGAGAAGAAAGGGATGCTTGTAGCGAATGCTGTAAGAGAAGCTGAAAACTTGTCACACAATCAAACATACAAAGTAAGGTCAACAGTCTGCACTTTTGGAATTTCTTTCACACCCAGCATAGTTGATCAAGCAAGCTTGATCAATAATTTCTTAACTTGGGATATTAAGTGGTAAATTCTCCGCTTCTAGTGCAGTACTGGAAAAAAAATTGATCTGGATGGAGATCTAAGGAGGAGAGGAGTCTTGTCCATTGAGGCTCTGATGCCATGTAAATTTGAGCATATAGATCTGTAGACAAATACACAACTCACAAAATGGATCTCACAATTTACTCAGCAATTGAAGAATGAAACAGTGCAAAAGGCTTGCAGTTGTGAATGCTTTCATTAATCAAAAAAGTAATCCAATGATAATTACAAAGAAGTAAAATGGCTTTAATAGCCACAAGCAATTCGAATCCACATGAGGAAGTTCAAATTAATTAGACTCTACTTGACTGTAGGTAACCAAGACCTTGTCTAAATCACTATCAGAGGACTCGGTGGTTAACTGACCTTGTCTAAACCATAACCGGAGTTCATCGGAGCTCTAAAACACAACTAAAGTGTTACATTCAATGTTGACTAAGGTTAACTGACTGTGGTACGTGAGAAATGCGCCCCACATGTGTCCATTCAAGTAAACCTAGCGAACTGAATGTAGAGGACTTGAACTGAATGTAACTGACTCCTAACTTAGCTTGACTAGTCATTAAGTGAAGTGAACTGACCTTGGTTGGTTTCGGCACTCCCAGTGGCTTCCTAAATTGTAGGGATTGATCTAGGAGGCTCCTAAACTTATGCAATCAAGTGCAATAAGTGGCAGTGAGCCTCAATTAGTGTTCCCCACACTTTACTAACTGAAACATGTGCCCCAATTAGGTCAAGTCAACTCAATGGTGTTACTGACTATAAATAGACTAGATGGACTCCCAATTTAGACTTGACTCCCAATTTAGACATATGACCAAATTTGGACAAGGGAGGATTAATAATCCTAACACAAAGCATGTTTTAAAATATGCTTTGTTACAAAAATGCCCGCTCCAAACAAACGTTAAAGAATTAGGAAAAACTCAAAAAACAAAATTTGTAGATAATTTCAAGACCTTTCCAATGGTACAAAGTTCTCCCAATTCTGAGTTACGAGAAAAACATTATGAACAAATACAAATTATTCCGTGAATATTTTCACTTTTTTGTTAAATAGGATACATTATAAAAGAGGGTAGAATGTTATGGGAGATCACTGGTCTCCCATTCTTTTGGATCTAGTTATTTGTTGTTCTCGGAGAAGGCCAAATCTTTGTAAACCCATCTATAAGAGCACGATATTCCAAAGACACTACAATCTACATGGGTTAATTAGGTGGAATAGAAATAATCTAGACATCAACCATATTTTTTCACGAACTTCGGGAGAGGAATTGGAACATGATTCTTGCCTTATGCTGAGATTAGATGCTTGAAGGCCTTAAATTCCACATGAGGAGGGTTGGGTGATGGATGACCTCCGCCTCCTGCAGAGATCATCGTGAAGGAGTGAAACCCTAGCAATGTCAGATCCATCCGTTAGAGCAAACACATTCAAGCCACAGTAATCTCGTAATGTTACAAAATGCATGTGGCATCCCTTAGTATTTTCCAGTACTATTTGAGGAAGTATATTGTTACTCATAATGTGGAGGATGAATGGTATGTGCAGATAAAACATAAGTTGCAGTAGCAAAATCCTAAAAGGAAGTATGTGGGATATAAATTGGAAGAAGACAGAATTCTTACCTATAAGAACATAATTTATATTCTACATGTAGCAGACTTGAGGAGAATTGTTATGGATGAAATCTATCAAGCTCCATATTGTTCTCACCTAGGATATCAGAAGACAATTGCTATAGCCAGAAAGCAGTACTTTGGGCCAGGAATGAAGAAGGACATGGCTGAATATATTTCAAGGTGCATGAAATCTCAGTAGGTAAAGTTTGAGAATCAACATGCAGTAGGTTTGTTGCAGCCTTTCCCAATTCCAAAATGGAAATGGGAAGTTATTTCCATGGATTTTATTACAGGATTGCCAATGAATTGGAAACAACATGATTCCATCATGGTTGTGGTAGAAAATTTGACAAAGGTAACACATTTTATACCAGTTAAGTCCACACATAAGACTGATGGCATTGCAAAAATATTCATGAAGGATATTTTTAGATTGCATGTATTTCCTAAGGCAATAGTCTCTGACAGAGATTCCAAGTTCACTTCTAATTTTCAAAAGGGGTTGTTTGTAGATTTGAGTATAAATATGAAATTTGGCATTGCCTACCATCCTCGGAATGATGGGAAAAGAGAGAGACTGAAGTAGATACTTAAAGACATGCTTTGCACGTATGTGATGGACAAACCAACCAAGTGGAAATATTATTTACACTTGATAGAATTTTCCTATAATAATGGACAGCAAGCGTCCTTGGGGATGAGTCCTTATGAAGCTTTGTATGGAAGAAGGTGTAGGACACTAGTGACTTGGGATAATCCAATGAACAGGATTTTCCTTGGTCCAGAATTGCTCAAGGAAATGGAGCAAGAGGTTACAAAGATCATGCAGAATCTGAAAGCATCCCGAGACAAACAAAAAAGCTATGCTGATAAGCATAGAGTGTATAGAGAGTTCAATGTCGGGGATCATGTTTACCTTAGAGTGAGGGAAAGGAAGAGTTCCTTGAAGCTTGGAAGTTGTTCCAAGCTGTCACTTAGATACTGTGGGCTGTTTGAAGTGCTTGAAATAATAGGGCCAGTTGCATATAGAGTTGCATTTCGTGCTAGAACTAGAGCTCATCATGTTTTTAATGTTTCTTTGCTTAAGAAATATGTACATGATCCTGACCATGTGATTGATTGGGATGTGATCTAGGTGGAACCCATAAGAGAGTTCCAAACTGAGCCATTACACATCCTCGACAGGAAGGTCATAATGCTTAGAAATCGAGCCATACGACAGGTAAAGGTGTAATGGGAACACTACAGTCCTGAAGAGGCTACGTGGGAGTTGGAGGATGCCATGTGATTGCTGCATCTATTTTTGTTCAATTTTGCAAAGCATTGAGATAGTTCCAGTGTATCATTTTTGTTCAGTTTTGATGAGCGATGAGGACAATGTTGTTGTAAAGGGGAGGGGACTGTAACACCCCGGTTTTGACCCCAATTACATTAAAATGTATGTGATGTAAATAGCATTAATTAATCATGGTGTGGAGCTCAAGGAAAAATATCCACCATTGATTTATCGTTTTATGTTTCAACAATTAAAATCGATGTCGATGGTATTTCGTGCTAGACAGGCACATTATAATTTTGGACATCATGTAAATATGCAATTAATAAAAATACCCACAACTAGCTATGTCAATGCAAAATTAAATAAATGGGGGCATGATTTCTCAAGGAATAGGGAGGGACAATATATTCAAACCCTTGAGCCAATAGGCTAAAGTCAAATGTCAAAGGGAGAACTCATCAAAGGTGTCACCTACCCATTTTTTCTTTTGTTCCCAATCATTTATTTCTTCGAGAAGTGGCTAAGTTAGTTAATGCATGGATATGGGAAGAGTATGGAAATAAAATTCAAATTTGGGAAGCCACCCATTTTTGAAAAACGCGTTTTTGACTGATGGGGCAAGTAAATGCCCAAAAACACTGCCCAACCCATTATGCATTCACGGCCTCCTCTCCCTCACATTTTTTTGAGCTCCTGGGTGTTTTCCTCATATTGTCAAGAGTTTCCTTTTTTCCCCATGGTTGGGAAGTCGTTTTGGTAATGCTTAGTGGTTAGGCTCTCTTGTTGACATTTTCGTGTTGTTTCCTCATTCACACGACTGGTGAAATTTTTTTTTGGTGTTGCACAGTCTATGGGAGAATAGATCCATGACTTGGGGGGAAGAGGCCATTTTTCCCACCTGAAGCCCATAGACATTTCTGAATGTGAATTGGATATCATAGGGTTGTTTCCCCTTTCACCAAATCATTTTTGTTTCCAAAACTGGTTTTTCTACAAGGCCAACATGTGTATTTTTCTGTTGTGTGCACCCTTGTGTTTTGTTGTTCTGTAAATCCTTTCTTTGGTCTGAACTGTTAGGAGTGGAAGAGGTGAGAATTGGATTAATAAATATATTGAAGAGAGGAACCTCATAGGAAGAGGTTCTTTAAAATGATTTTTGCACACCCTAAAGAGCATTAGAAGGGAAGGTATGGCCTAACAAAACTCTGTAGCAGTGAAGGGAATACTTCCTTGTGTTCGATGGTGTAGGTATTGAGGAGGCCAAGCCAGATCTTGTGTAAGTTTCCATATCTCTATGGTTGAGCTCACTAGTTTAGCAATTCCCATTTTCACTACCTTAACAGCTTGATAAACCCAACTCTGTTTGGATTGGATGAGTTTAATGTTCATTTGGCTATGTGTGAGCCTGATGTTCCCTAGTTCCTTGTGGAAATCATGCCCAACTGGGGGGTGGAAGTGGTGCTGAGAGATTGATGAGCACACTGGGCTATAGTTGGGTGGAATGTTGCAGCGACATAGATGGTTGCAGGACAAATCCTTCTCAAGATAAGTATTTTCTTGTGTTTAATATCTGCAACTATATTTTCTTGATATATTATTATGAACATGTTGAATGCGTGAATATGATTGAAATGTATTTTCTTCCGTTGTATATTGCATTATGCATCTATGTATGTATGTTTAAATTTCAATGCATTTGTTTATTTATGTTCATGGGGCTAGTTTTCCCATTTTGATAGTAGCAACATTAGTGTTGGTCATGTCCTCTCTAGCGAGTAGAGCGGAGCGGATGTGACATGAGCCACTTTATTTGGTGGGGGACCTTACCTGCTTTGACAACTCAATATAGTTGGAGATTCTGTTGTTGCGTGCCCTTAACCTATGTGTCTAGGATATGACCAATGGTTACTTTTTCCATGTAGTAAGGATTAATCTCTATATGTGTCAATTTTTATGCTGCCTCTGAGGTGTCCAACAATGGTGCAAAATATGGTCGAAGGAGCTCCACATTGAATACTGGGTGCAAGACAAGGAATGGTGGAATTCTTAATTCGAAGGAATGATCACCAAATACCTTGGTGATGGTGTATGGCCCATATCAAAGTGGAAAAATATTGTGATTGGGTCATGTGAGCCTCTTTTTCTACAAATGCAACCAAACCTTATTCCCCACCTGAAACTTGTGTGGAACCAATTGTTGGTCATGTCGTTGCTTGTACTTAGTATTGGCCTTTTCCAAAATTTCATGGACCTATTGGAGGATGCGTTAGATTCATTCAACAAATATGGTGGCCATATTAGCCTCATCCTGAGCATGAGAAGATTCCTCTAGTGTGGATGCAAGGGAAAGAGCTACATAAATTACGGTTAGTGGTTGGAAACCTAGGCACACCTAAAAAGTATTGTGATGAGTAGAGCTATAAGTATCTCTATGATAGCTATTATGAACATAAGGAAAGCTCTCATCCCATGTGCGGGGATGTTTATAATGGTACATTATTAGAATATGGACAATCATCCAGTTGATTACCTCTATTTTTCCATCGGTATGCAGTGAATGGCAGTCGATTTGGTAAGCTTAACATCCATCAATGACAATAGAATAGACCAGAAAGTGCTTAGGAACCTGTTGTCCAAATCTGAAATGATAGTGTGTGGCATCTAGAAATGAACCCAAACATGCTCCAAGAAGAGCTTAGTAATGGCTTTGACATAGATGCTCTTCTTTCAAGATATTAGAATGGTCATCTTAAAGAAGAGATCCATGAGAAAAAACACACAGTCATTACCATGCTTAGTTGAAGGTAGTCCTAACATGTAATCCATGGAGATGGAATCCCATGTCCTATTTGGATGCGTAGGTGGGTTTACAATCCCTTCTTTTTTACGGTTTCTTTCACAATGGCATAGGTAGTGCAGGATTTGATATATCATCCGACATATTTTCAAAGCTTTGGCCAATAAAAATAATTCTACAATAACTCCATTTTCTTCTCATTGCTAAAGTTACCTACCACCTGACTGTAATGTGTTTCCCAAATCGTCTTCATATGCTCGCTTGAAGCAACACAACGATGGCCTAGGTGGCATAGCAATCCTTCCTAAAGATGAAAGTATGCCACTAATGTACCTACACATAAGTCTTCATATATGGGAAGGAACTCACTGTCATTTTCATATAGTTGAGACTATATAGAGGTATTATGGTCGCAAGAGTTAAGCACCATGGTTAATGTTGTTACTCGAGGTCAACTCAGGAAATCAATGACTCGATTGGCTCTTCCCTTCTTATATTTAATCTTTAGGTGGAGCTACTGCAAGTAAGTGGACCACTTATGCTTGAAATCATTCTATATCTTTCCTTGAGTTTACATGAACTCCAAGGGCTTGTGATCAGTGTGGAATTTTGTTCCTTTTCATAGGATGTAATGCTTCCATTGGCGACAAGATTAGTCAATGGAATACATTTACTTGTCATAGGTTGGGTACTTGCGGACTATATCTAAAAGTGTCTCAATGTGATATGCCACCATATGGGCATGTTGAGTGAGGAATGCACCAACGATGTATTCCAAAGCATCTATATCGATCTCAAAGGGGTTTTGCATATGTGGTAAGGTAAGGACAGGTGTCGAGCATAAGCTCTTCTTCATATCCTCAAATCCATGTTGTTGTGTATTGTACCAAATGAACTTGGACTTAGATCCACCTTTTGTCACCTAGATAAGGGGCCAAGCAATATTAGAGAAGCCCAACCCAAATTTGTGATAGAAGTTTGCAAGGCCTAGGAAGTTGCAAAGATCTATGAGATTCGTTGGGGTTGGCCAATTGTGAATGGCTTGGAAAGTTAGATCTAAATGAACACCATGTTTTTCCATGATGTATTTTAGATAATGAACCATGTCCATGCCAAATGGGCACTTCTCTAGATTGGCATATAAAAATTTAACTTATAAAAAATTATATATATATATATATATATATAGTATGTAACAAAATTGTTATTGTATAGAAAATTAGTTACATGAAACTTTGCTCGTTAGAATTCAAACAAAACTAAACATTTATTCTTAAATTATTTTCATTCGGTTTTATTTTCCAAATTAAACTGGACATTGAAATATTCTTTTTTAATATTAATGATCATCATCATTATTAAACGTCTTTTAAATATTATATCAATGTGACCTTAAACATAAAATTACACATTATATTTAAAAATTTATACAAAAAATAAACATCAACTTAAAACTTTAAAACTTTAATGGTAATAAAAGTAATTTTAGCATATATTTTATAATAAAATGTATTTTGAGCACAACAAATAATTAATATGCAACTATGATTACCCTTTAAAAGATTCAAAGACTTAGTATAATTGTCTATTACACATCCACTTAGTTTGACAAAATAACCCCTCTTTGCTATTACCATATCCTTTAGGAGTAAATAGTACCAACATAATGCATATTGTTGACTTAAATAAGATAAATATACCCCCTTACTATTGCACATAAGATATGTTGTTGACTACTCATCTAAGGATAGATACTATAATGCAAGGTAGAAACCTGAGCACCTCAACTTATTTTATATATAATAAAATTAAACGCACTAGGATTTGGAGAGCACTATGAGTGATTGAAGGAAATTCAACTTGATGATGGTGTAACTGTTGAAACCTGCCCTCTGGAACAACCCTTTGATTTCTTCTTCTGTTCTATCCTTCCCACCTGTTGTATAAACCATCATCACTACATCAAATAACAAACTGAATCTCCTTGACATATCGCTTTCACCTTCTTTACGTTCTTCAAAAACTACGTCCACAATTAACACCTTTCAATTCGTCAATGTTTCCTTGTAGCTTCTTATCATCAATTGCACACACGCTTCGTGCTCCTAGTCATGTCACAGTCATGTATAATCCACAAAAACTATGATAATAAAATATTTATAGCCCTCAATATGTAGAAATAATAATAATAACAGCATAAGTAAATCTATTATGCAAATGCAAAACCATAGATGAGTTCATCACCTTCATCATAACTACATCGGTAGAAGGAATCTACTTGAACATATTTCCCTTCATATGCTCCACTGCTGAAACACTCACTCATTCATCATCCACTTATATAAATCATCGTGTTACATTAACAAATTTAGTTTGGTGGTGTTCAATGTTACAAATATTACCAGTTGTGGGAGCTGCATCAGTGTTGGAAAAATGTAATTAATTTGCAAATCTGTATTTGATCTCCAGCCGACTCTGTCAGAGTCTGAACACGCCACGATCTTGTCTGTCAGTCTGACAAGAAGGAAAAGTCCACATGTAGGCAGCGTAACTCAGTCGAATTTATTTCAGAAGTTAAGTTGTTAGGTAGGTAGTTATTGCAGTGTTTAATGCAAAGTAAGTCGGCAAGTAAGTCGGTCTATGCTGAAGCAATCTTCAGGTTTTCTATAAATAGAAGAAGCATATTGTAAATTAGTTTACACACAGACGAACACAGGAACACAGACAGAAAAAGATACAAGCAGAGGAACTCAGGGTGAGAAAGTGAAGTTGAAGCTCAAGCTTCTGTGCATTTGATTTAGCCGTAGAGCTGAAGCTCTGTAGACGGACGAGTTTGTAACAGACAAGTTTGTATTACTTTGTATTTCCGCATAGTTAATATATGAAATAGTTTGTGGTTGAATTCATGATTATTTGGCCGCTCATATTTCCAGATTTACTTCTGTAAATGTCTTTTACTGTTACTGATAAGTAAAAGAACAAGAACCCATAAAAATCTCACGGTGTGAAAGTTCCAGGTTTTACCGCCCTTTGTTCCGCTCAAATATTCCTACATATTTGGGCATATGTTTTCCATAAGTTATTTGGATTTGTAAATGTGGTCATTTTACTTCATCTTACTCACAAGTGAAAAGTATTTGTAAAATTCTTAAGTCTTTAGACTAAGAATCATATTCTATCAATTTAGTCGCATCAGGCATCAACTTGATCGCAGATAAGTTGATCGCATCAACTTGACCACCGCTTCAACTTGATCGCACCGCAGATAAGTTGATCGCATCAAGCATCAACTTGATCGCACCGCAGATAAGTTGATCGCACCAAATTTGATCGCATCAACTTGGTCGCACCAACTAGCTTGGTCGCAGTAAAAAGGGTGGTCGCAGTAAAAACAGGTCGGAGTTAAAAAGTGAAAATTATTTTCTTTTAAAATATGGACTGAGCGCTAAACCCAAGTTTAGTGGGATTGGTTTTGGCTATTTGGTATCAGAGCAAGGTTATATCAGAACAAGGTTTATATCAGCCCAAGATTTTAGGAAAGAAATCTTGTCTTAAAAAGTGGAAATTAATTTTCTACGGAAAGTTAATTAAAAATTAAAAATGGCTTCCACTTCCGGTTCATTACAACCTCCAAGTTTTACAGGAAAGAATTATGAATATTGGTCTTTAACAATGAAGGCTTTATTCAAAGGACAAGATGTCTGGGAGATAGTCTAGCATGGTTATGCAGAACCAGTAGACATGACAGCATATAACAATCTCACACAGGCTCAGAAAGATGCCTTGAGAGAACAGAGAAAGAGAGATGGAAAAGCTCTGTTTTTCATACATCAAGCTATGCATGAGAGCATACTCCCAAGAATAGCAGCAGCAATTAATGCCAAGGAAGCATGGGATACATTGGAGACTGCCTATCAAGGTTTGACCAAGGTAAAGACATCCAAGATGCAGATTCTGAGAAAATATTTTGAATCTTTGTGCATGAAAGATTCAGAGAATGTAGACACATTCTACACCAGATTTGTTGGGTTGATAAACCAACTGAAATCTCATGGAGAACCCGTATCAGACCAAAGG
>LPNX011094256.1:161660-209617 GCA_001517045.1 Pseudotsuga menziesii
TTCTCTGGGCATTGAAGTTCAGCAGTCTGAAAGTGGTATCTTTATATCACAGTCCAAGTATGCAAGTGAAGTATTAAAAAGGTTTAACATGTCTAACTGCAAGACAGCCCCAACACCAGTGATAACAGGTTTAAAATTGAGCAAGGATGATGAAGGATCCACTGTAGATCCCACGCTGTTCAAAAGGCTTGTTGGCAGCCTTATGTATTTGACAGCAACAAGACCAGACATTATGTATGGTGTAAGTCTGATCTCAAGGTTCATGGAGTCACCGAAAGACTCACATTGGCAAGCAGGTAAAAGAATTCTGAGGTATGTAAGTGGAACAAAAGACCTTGGTATTATGTATTCAACCTCAGAAAATTTTAAACTCATTGGTTACACTAACAGTGACAATGGAGGCAACATAGATGACAGGAAAAGCACATCTGGATACACATTTCATTTTGGTACAGGTGTTGTTTCATGGGCTTCAAATAAACAACCCATAGTAACTCTATCTTCAGCTGAAGTAGAGTATGTTGCAGCAACAAGTGCTGCATGTCAAGCTGTCTGGATGAGAAGAGTCTTAAAAGACTTGTCACAGAACCATCAAGAACCGACAACAATTTTCTGTGACAACAATTCAGCCATAACATTATCAAAGAATCATGTGTTTCACAAGAGAACCAAGCACATTGACACAAGGTTTCATTTTATAAGAGAGTTGGTGAATGACAAGGAAATTTGTTTGGAATTTTGCAGGTCTGAAGACCAACTTGCTGACATCTTCACAAAGCCATTGGCAAAGGACATATTCCAGTATCTGCGTAGTTATCTTGGAATGACAAGTTCTCCACAATGAACTCTGTCATACACAGAGCATGTCTAAGCTCTGAAACATTTTGTAAGTTTTGTTTTAAAAATCCCCATCTGCTCATAATTAAGGGGGAGTGTTGGAAAAATGTAATTAATTCGCAGATCTGTATTTGATCTCCAGCCGACTCTGTCAGAGTCTGAACACGCCACGATCTTGCCTGTCAGTCTGACAAGAAGGAAAAGTCCACATGTAGGCAGCGTAACTCAGTCGAATTTATTTCAGAAGTTAAGTTGTTAGGTAGGTAGTTATTGCAGTGTTTAATGCAAAGTAAGTCGGCAAGTAAGTCGGTCTATGCTGAAGCAATCTTCAGGTTTCTATAAATAGAAGAAGCATATTGTAAATTAGTTTACACACAGACGAACACAGGAACACAGACAGAAAAAGATACAAGCAGAGGAACTCAGGGTGAGAAAGTGAAGTTGAAGCTCAAGCTTCTGTGCATTTGATTTAGCCGTAGAGCTGAAGCTCTGTAGATGGACGAGTTTGTAACAGACAAGTTTGTATTACTTTGTATTTCTGCATAGTTAATATATGAAATAGTTTGTGGTTGAATTCATGATTATTTGGCCGCTCATATTTCCAGATTTACTTCTGTAAATGTCTTTTACTGTTACTGATAAGTAAAAGAACAAGAACCCATAAAAATCTCACGGTGTGAAAGTTCCAGGTTTTACCGCACTTTGTTCCGCTCAAATATTCCTACATATTTGGGCATATGTTTTCCATAAGTTATTTGGATTTGTAAATGGGGTCATTTTACTTCATCTTACTCACAAGTGAAAAGTATTTGTAAAATTCTTAAGTCTTTAGACTAAGAATCATATTCTATCAATTTAGTCGCATCAGGCATCAACTTGATCACAGATAAGTTGATCGCATCAACTTGACCGCCGCATCAACTTGATCGCACCGCAGATAAGTTGATCGCATCAAGCATCAACTTGATCGCACCGCAGATAAGTTGATCGCACCAAATTTGATCGCACCAAATTTGATCACATCAACTTGGTCGCACCAACTAGCTTGGTCGCAGTAAAAAGGGTGGTCGTAGTAAAAATAGGTCGGAGTTAAAAAGTGAAAATTATTTTCTTTTAAAATATGGACTGAGCGCTAAACCCAAGTTTAGTGGGCTCGGTTTTGGATATCAATCAGCGATGACATGAGGGAGATCCAAATTAATGCCGCGAATGTGTGGATGTTCCTTAACAATGCCAGACAAATAAGATCCCGTACCTCCTCCAATTTATACCAACTTGTTTAGAATCTTAAACCCATCTTCATACATCCTTGCCACAACATCCATCACAGCTCTACTATCGGTGTCCATGGCCTTGTTGAAAATCTTGTTGGCTTCGGGATTGTGGCCCAGATATTCCCATGGACTCATATCAAAAAAATTGTCAAATTTGTAGCATCCGTCCAAGACATATTCATGCAAATTTTGATAAGCCTCTGTGTAGAATTTGATCGAGTTGATGGACATGTAAACTCAAGGTTAATGAGAAATATTCCACATGCAACCTTCTCCTTTGATCTTCTTCTTTGAAGGATGGTTTTTTACTGGCCCTTGCTTCTCCAAGCAAGTTGATGAAACTTCACTTTCTTGAATGGTACTCATGTCACCACTTTTGGAATATCTGCTAGAAGAACAACCAATCAATCTCATAATTCTTGGACCAATAGATGGTTTTGCCGAATCTTCACCTTTGGCTCATCTTTCTTCTTATTTACTCATAGAGTTGGAACAACTTGGTTCCTCTATGGATTATTTGTTGATATTGAAAGAATTATCAACCACACATCCTTGACCCATAATCCATACTGGAAATAAATATATTCTTTGATAGAATTATGTGCACAAATTTTCTTACCCAAAGCTAGATACTCCTAGTAGCAGCAAGGTATGTTTTCACATGCTTCTTTCATCTTGGTCAAGTATTTATTAACCATTGAAGGTTCAGCCCTAATTTATTCTCTATATTATTGGCCACAAAGTTCACCACCCCCATCTATTGATAGGAATCCATCAACATAGAGGACTTTTTCTTCTTCATACTATATGTAGTACTCTTCATACTACTCATCATAGTCATCCTCATAGTATGACATGGTTGCAAATTTATTCAGTGAGAGATTTATTTCCATAAGATCATATAAGGAAACAACTCTGATACCAGTGTAATATCCTTGATCTAGTGTACATATCAGAATATTAACTTGCTGCAATTTTTTTTTAAATTATGATTTAAAACTTGCACTTATTCAGTCAATTTTGGATGAGGAAGATAAGGGTATTTTGCTGAGAAATTTATGAATAGAGAAGTGATATTAGGGAAGAAACCAAGGACACTTTTAGGATGTAGAAATCATCTTTCCTAACACATATTTATCAAGGACCATTTAGTTTTTGGAATCAGCTATGCTGAGACTTACTCCCATGCTTCTAGGTCACCCAACCGTGAAACTAGGAAGATTATTTCGCATCCAACAAACAATGGATTGAGGAAAATGATTTGGCTTGGTAATAAGGTTATAATACATGTATATAAAGGTTTATTCATTTTTTAAACAAGTCTTTACAGTCACAAGAAAAATTATGGGTTGGATTATGAAAACTAGTCAAGATTGAGTGCTTTCCAAATGCAATAGAAGAGGCACTAAAATTTGGTTTGAAACATGGGATGTCCTCTTTACGGTGTTAATTAATGTTCATAACATAAATTAAAACAAATGGACTTGTTTAGGTACATAAAATGCTTTGAATTGGAAAACTAGGCATTTTAGTAATGAAATCTATGTAGGGTGTAAAATATTGATACTAAACTCAATAAAAAAATATCAGAATGTTATGAAACTTGCAGATACTATAAATAATATCATACAAGGACCATGGGGTTTGGAATATTTCTCAAAATATTCAGAGAGATAACCTCTCATAACACAACTCCAAAATTATGAATATTGAGTTAGGAAACCCAAGAAATCGATCCATAGACCTCACAAACTTTGGGAGTGACCTAAAGGAGTCTAAAAATGATAGTTAATATTGCATTAGACATCATTATATGTGTCAAATCATATTTATGTCTAAATATCCATTACATAGCTCCAAAATTGCTAGAAGATCATAGAACATAGAGAAGAAGAGAAGAGGAAGGGATGGCGCTAATAGGAGGCCTCAAAGCTCTCCAAGATGATATGAGAATGGATTGAAAGAGACATAAATAGATACAAACAACCTCCTTCAATATATGAAATCTTCTCCTTAGTTTTAGTAAGACCTGCAATGGAGATGGGAAGAAGAGGGGAGAACGGGAATAAGGGACTTGGGGCAAAACACCTAAGAGACTAAGGCTCACCACTTAGTATTGAAGCTTAGGCTCCAATCAATACCAAAACATACATTATAAAACTGAATAATGGAGTTGGAACCATTCTTGTATAGAATTAGTGACTTGTTTAACAGGTATAGGTGATTTGTGATAGAAATTCATCCCCTTAGAAACCATAACCCTACCCATGAATGCGCCCTCGTAGATAATTTTAGCAAGTTTGAGTCCTCAAAGAAGTTTCCATTCTTGTATCTTTCATCCCATTTGGAAACTGCGCTTTCCTTGACTGAATGTTTCCTTCTTTATTCCCGACAACTTTTTATGTACTTTCCTACTTTTATGTCTGCTTTGCTTTTCCTTGCTTTTGGTAGTTTCCCTCTTTTCCTCACAGTTTTTTTTCCTTCTTTTGCATTGTTTCCACTTTCATTTTGAGAAAGCTTAATTGCTAAATTCAACCACTTTGACTTCTAGAAGCATCAAAACTCATTTGCACATTATTTATTTTTTATAAAAACTAATTACATGAGAAAATCTAGAAATATAATTTGAATCAATATATGCCTCATTTTTACCAGAATTACCTAGGAAATATTTAATTAATTGACTCTTAGACCGCCTAGGTCCTGACAATGTCAAGACTTGATGTCCTTCAAGGAAGGGACATAACATTCTATGTCCTCCTCCTCGTAGGATTCATCCTTTGTTCCTATTTCTTGAGGTTCAATTTGTTATGTTGTTTCATGCACCGTCGTTTCTTGGTTTTTAAGGATTTCATTTGATGGATCCTTTTCTCCTAGATTTTCCACTTTAGGGGATGGGGGCATTTCCAAAGATTCTTCATCATCAATACCTTCTTTTGTTCTGCCATCAACTGTAGAGAAGTTGTTTCCATTTTCGTCTAGGGGTTTTTGTCGAGCATCTTCCTTTCTGAGCGGCGAGGAAATGGTATTCCTCCCTGCCTTTCTTATTCCATATTTAGGGTTATCTTTTGAGCTTTTGACCTAATTCCATCCCTCTTCCTTTTCTTTCTCATGATGAACATGCAGGTTTTTTGAACATTTCTTTTGAAAATGTCTATATTCGTGTCAATGCCTATATTTGAATGACAGTTATTCATAATCTAGTTGTTGGAAATGTTGTCAGTCCCCCACAGTTAACATGATTGCCTCTGTTAGGCCAGCCTCTAGATCTAGTTCAACACAGACTTGGGCATAAAAGTATTCATATTTAGTAATTTCTTTGTCTATGTACTTTCCTAACCCATCTCCAATAATTTGCAAAGATGAATGGGTCCAGCAATGGATCGACATATTGGGAAGTCGAACCCACACCAGGAAAGCTTTGGGGACATCTATAGTCAGATCGAAGTCAGGGGTCCATCGATTTAGGTAGAGTCCTTGGGGCCCCATGAAGTAAGTCCCACTTCGAAAGATTAGATCTCGATCCTCCTTGGTGATGAATTCAAATAGAAAAAACCCTCTTCCTACAGTGTAGCAAGTGACATTATTGGATATTAATGGTCACCAATTCTTTTGGATCCAGTTACCTGTTGTTCTCGGAGAAGGAAAAAGCCCTGTAAATTGGCCTACAAGAGCGTGATGTGCCAAAAACATTGCAATTTGCATGAGTTGATCAAGTGGAAGAGAAATAATCAAGACATCAACCATGTTTTTCATGAACTTAGAGAGAGGAGTTGGAACAGTCGTTTAGCCTTGCGCTGAGATTAGATGTTTGAAGGCGTCGACATCCATGTGAGGAGGGCTAGGAGGTGGCTGACCTCTGCCTCCTACAAAGATAAACAGGAAGGAGCGAAACCCTAGCAATGTCAGAGTTGCCCATTAAAGCGAATGCATTCCAGCCACAATTATCTTGTAATGTTACAAAATGTATATAATTGATAAGAATGATTGTTACTTTCTTTATTAAAGTTCATTTTTTGTAAGTGACATAAAATACATCAAATTAGTTAGATGAAACTTTGTTGATGAAAATTAGTTATAGAAACTTTGGGACGAAACTTTGTTATAGAAAATTTGTTAGATGAAACATTGTTTGTTCCAATTCAAACAAAATAAAAAGTTTATTCTTAGATTATTTTCATTTACTTTAATTTTTTAAGTTAAAGTGAACACATGATTTTTTTTTAATATTAACAATCATCATTATTTATTATATTTTAAGTATTATATCAATTTCACCTTAAACATAAAATTATACATTATATTAAAAAAAAAACATTAAACATAAAAAGATAAAAATCAAGTTAAAACTTTAAAACTTCCATGGTAATAAAAAATAATTCTAATGCACTTAATATTGATTTTATAATACAATATATTTTGAGCACAAAATTAAACATAGGTCTACTTATTCATTATATCACTACTTACCCAACCATTTGCATCGATCGGACGACTTGGCTTGCGTGAGCAGTCACATCCGACGTTGGCGGTCGTCGGATCGGTGCAAATGGTCGGGTAAGTAGGTTACTCCTTATATAGAGGCTCAGCAAGAGCAAACATGTCACTTATAATAATTGAACCTCGGGTGAAGATAACATTCATTCCTATCAACCACTCAAACTATAACCAATGAAAGCAAAATAGATAAACATAAACCGTTACTATCACACACAATAAGATATGCTGTTGACCTACTCTTCCAAGGATAGATACTATCATTCAAGGAAGCAACCCGAGCACCTCAACTTATTTTATATATAATAATAACATTAACGGCACTAGGATTTGGAGAGCACTATGAGCGATTGAAGGCAAGGCAACTTGATGATGGTGTAGCTGTTGAAGCCTGCCCTCTGGGACAGCCCTTTGAATTCATGTTCTGTTCTCTCCTTCCCACCCTTTGTAAAAACCATCATCGCTACATCAAGTAACAAACTCATTCGCCTGGACAGATCACTTTCACCTTCTTTGCGTACTTCAACAACTGCGTCCACAATTAACACCTTTCCGTTCGCTGGCATTGTCTCGTAGCTTCTTCTCAGCAATTTCACACACTCTTCGTCCTCCCAGTCATGCAGAATGGACTGCAATCACGATCATAAAATATTTATTACCCTCAAGATGTAGGAATAATAATAATAACAGCATAAGTAAATCTTTTATGCAAATGCAAAACCATAGATGATTTCTTCACCTTCATCATAACTGCATCGGTAGAAGGTATCTTCTCGAACATATTGCCCTCCATATGCTCCACTCCTGAAACACTCGCTCATTCATCATCCATTTATATAAATCAACAAATTTAGATTGATGGTGATCAACATTACAAATCTTACCAGTTATGGGAGGCGCAGCGGCGATGACATGAGGGAGATCCAGATTAATGCCACGAATGTGTGGATGTTCCTTAACAATGGCGGCCAAAGAAGAGCCCGTACCTCCTCCAATGTCTACCAGCGTATTTATACTCTTAAACCCATCTTCGTACATCCTCGCCACGGCAGCCATGACAGATCTGCTGTCGGTGGCCATGGCCTCGTTGAAAACGCTGTTGGCTTCAGGATTGCGGCTCAGATATTCCCATGGACTCATACCAAAAGCTTTGTTGAATGTGTAGCAGCCGTCCAAGACAGATTCGTGCAAATGTTGATAAGCTTCCAGGTAGAATCTGTCCGCTGCCAGGAGCACGAAAGGCGCAGAAGATGGCTGGTTTCCACCCTGCGCCAGCAGCTTAGAAATGGTCGTCAAGCCGTACTTTATCTTCTTGCAGGTTTCAACTTCGTCTGCCTGATCAGCTTCTTCTACTTGTTCAGTAAAAACGCCATAGGAAGCAAGAAACCTCAGAATTCTATAGAGGTATCCCAGATCCACATTATGGGAATTGGTAGCAGATGAGGCCGGGGGATTAGCAGCAGCGATGTGTGAAGCAATCTGCTCAACAGAAAGGGGACCTCCGTTGCCTTTTGTGGCGATAATGTCAGGAATGTTGAGCAACACGGCCGCTTTCAAAGCCATGGGCTTGATACCCGAGAATATCAGCTCATTAAGCTGGAGCTCATGAGTTAATATTGCAGAATCGCATGAGGAGTTGATCTGTTCCTCGGCTTCATGAGCCAAAATATGATCAATCGAGTCCATAGAGCGTGCCATGCGAGCAGAAAAGAAAATATGATCTGAACTGCTTCTTGAATGAGATGAAGCTTATGTTTTCACAAGTTGCTCATCCATTTATATAATCAAATCATTAAGTAGAATGGTCTCTTTGTCCAATAAATAAAAGAGAGGTTTCATAGATAGATTTCTATTTGTTATCTAGCTAGGTGCAAATGAACTTCATAAGAAGAGTCATTGTATAAGAGGAAGAGATGAGTTTTTCATGAGTTTGTTTGTTTTGATTGTTGCATATATCTTTTTAATGGTTTTTTACTTGTTTGTTTTGCTTGTTGCATATATCTTCTTGAATGGTTTTTTACTTACCAAACTAAGTACTTAGTCAAGTTAATAAACAACATTTAAAAATTTTTAGGGGCCATCAACAACGCCTTTCAAGTAGTGATGATCAAGTAGACAATGCTTGGTCCACATGATCTCACATGCATGGAGAGTTACCTTGAAGGAGGAAATTATCTCATTAGTTAACCTCTCTATCTATTTAAAAGGGAAAGAAACACTATTTTGGTTATGAAATGAAATCCAAGTTATTGTAAATCAAAAGTTTGTTTATACAATTATATCATTCAACACATTTTATGATGGCAAGCTTTCATTCCATAAACAAAATTAAATAAAAAATATGGTATGTTTTAATGTTTGAAAAAGCAACATGAAATGCTATCTCATTGTATAAACATGTTATAATACAATAAATACTTACAACAATATTATTCTTTTTATTTTATATGTTTGTTGGTATACATGACATAATTTTATGATAGTTCATGGCCTAAAAAAAATACTAGGTATAAAACTTTTAGTAAGTGAAATTGTAGATGGCCTAAGTAAACTTACAATCAACTCAAGTCAAATTTATTATATAGTGGAACAAATTATAACAATTGGATTTGTTGGCATGCCATTGTACAACAATTTACATCCAGAACATATGAAAATAGAAAAATGTAAAGTCCTATGGTTAATAACCTAGAAAATCAAAATAAAATAAAAAATATAAAAGTAGTAGTGCTCCCTTTCATTTATCTTACAACTAAGAAAATTCATATAGCTTATAGAATTTTTTGGTGATTTTTAGAGTAAAAAGAAATACCCATAGAATTTGGGACAATCATTTTAAAAAATGGAAATTGACAAATATGTTTTTGGAAAAATGTAAAAAATTAGCACATGGGTTAAATATCACCCCTAAAATTTTCCCTTTTACAAAAATTAGGTTTGACTATTTATTTGAAGTCTTATCCTCTCATTCCAATGAGATAATTATCCTCCTCATGATGGAGTCAACTAAACATAAGTTGAGTACAAAAATTACACATATTTTTCCATATTAACCTTCATAAAACTTATGAAATGAACAAACAAGGGACATTGGCCATATCTAATTCTAATCTAAGTATTTGTTGAATAAACAACACTATTGGTGCTAACCACTATTCCAATTTTCCTATTGTCTAATCAATTTCTTAAAGCTGGTAATCACACATTCAATTGTTCCTAGATGAATTTGATTGGTAGCATTATCTAGGGATCATGGATTATTAGCAGGGAAGTTTTTAAGGATATCAAAGTGTAGAAACTTTAGCGAATCTTATTCATTCTTAAATTTGCAACCATAAAATGTTTTGCGATTTAAAAAAAACAAATCTAAGGACTTTACATAGGTTTTGGACATTTTTGGTTATTTTTAGAGTAAAAAAATTTAGCCATGGAATTTGGGAAAATCATCTTTGAAAAAGAAAGTAAATTTGTCAATTTTTTTAGGAAAAAGGGTAAAAAATAGCCCATAGGCTAAATTTCACCCCAAGTAAATTTGTCAATTTTTTTAGGAAAAAGGGTAAAAAATAGCCCATAGGCTAAATTTCACCCCTAAAATTTCCTTAATTATGAGACCTGTGGTCTTATAAATGTAAAGATGATGCATGGTTGAAGTTGAATTAAGCATTGTAAAGGGACCCTAAATTGTGAGAACAAATATTAAACATGTAGTTATATCTTAGCATACCATTAGCTTTCTCTATCACATCTCAAGTTCAAACCCTATTTCTCCCAATTCCATGGTTTGAAACTCATTGTGGGATAAAAATTTATAACACCTCTCTTTATAATAATTGAGGTCCCCCATCTCTAAGACTTCATCCATGGGGTATCTTTATAATAATTAAGGCCCCCCATCTCATTCACTTGGTATTATGGTTTCCTCTAAGAATTCATCTATCACAATGTCCCAATTGAGAATATGATAGTTATAATGAAGCTCATCCCATTGAGAACATGAAAGTTATTATGAATCCATTTTTTAGAAAGGCCAATATGGAAGGATTACACTAATATATGCACACAATCATTATGGTGTATATAACGCTGAAATATAATAATATTAAACATCCTTTTTGAAATATCCTGTAGCATATGGAAATTAGAATTTCCTATTTACCCAAAAAATAACACTCTTTCTCTTTACTTAGCAAGTTTATGTAGAAGATAGAAATTAGAAATGATTACCGTAGATCATATGTGTATAGATATAGATTAAACCTAAAATATGAAAGAAGTGACGAACTCACCTTTAGATTTAGATTAATAAGCCTAAAATATGAAAGAAGTGAAGAACTCACCTTTGATTGAGTAGAGAATAACTTAATGAAAGGGAGGGAACTTGTCTCTGCAACTTTGTAATCATTTGGAGGCTATGGAGTTCTTTGGTTTGTCATTTATCATCATCAAAAGCTCATAATTTCATTTTGGTAACCTTTTTGTGGGGAGGACATATGAGGTCATTCATATCCCTCAAATCCACCTTCATAGAGGGTATCTTGATGTTCATATTTTTCTTCACCAAAAAAGTATGAATTTTGGATTTCAATAATTCATTATGACACAACACTTAACTTATATTCTCATATAAGATTTATGACTATTATTACTAATATCATTAAGCATAAATTTGTTGCAACTAAGCTTATAAAGAATGTTTCAACAACACTTGCTAGGTTGGCTCTTATGGCTCTAGTGAATGGTCTAAGGCTCTTCGTGATAATGCCCATAGGTACCAACATATCTAATGGTTTTGTTAATCTTGTCCATTACACCTATAACTAATAGATCATTGTCAAAACATGCTTTACACCTATAACTACTAGATCATTGATTCAAGGTTAATGAGTGAAATATTGAACATTTCATTATATAATAATAATTATGATAATTCATTTTATAGTGAAGTTATTATTAATTCAATTAAACACAAACGATGACCTCTTCACATGGTTAGAAAATACAAATGTAAAATGCATTTTCATAAGAATATCTACACTCACAATATAAATGCTTTATAATATAAAAATAATATAACTTTAAAAAAGTGAAAGATATATATAACTCTCAACATCATTCCCTAAAAATTAAAAATATGTTTGATAAGTACAAAAATATATGTTTATTTTATTTTATTTTTTTTAGGCAGACTGCTCTTGTTGTTTTACACGTGAAAATCTAAGAAGTCAACATTACACGTTTTTCCTTACAAATGAACGAATATTATGTATCTTATTATAAGATAAATTAAAATTTAAGTATATTATTCAATATTTTACGTTTTTCTTGCAAATGGAAAAATATTCTGTACCGTATTATAATACATACATATATATTAAATCCCTCCTTTTCAAACTGGCACCATAGTTGTAGTTTATCAAAATATTTTCTAGTGGGAGCATATGGGAGCATATGGCCTTTCACTTATTGGAAGGGCATTTGCACGTTGTGTCCGGATTTCATGAGAACGATCTCCCACGTCACCCTTGGTGAGAGTTTCTTCTATGGTGTCACCCTTCGAAACCGCGTTTGAAGGAAAGTATATTTGACCACTTGTACATGGTGCCTATGGCCATCCTAGTTATCATAGATATAAATATATATAACGGTGAGTGTAAATTAATGATAGTCGACGTGTTAGTGGCAATGTAAATATGGAAAAACAACATTTTGTTGACTTGGAGGGATGATTTGAGGTACTTCTATTTTAATTCTCCCATGCTTAAGCTTTAATAATTATTTTGACTAGGATTGAAAAATTGAAATTTATGATTAAGTGACAAAAATACATTATTATTATTATTTTGTAATTTTAGCAAGTTAACAACTTGTCATTTGGCCTCTTATGGATGGATGTAGCTTGGGTGGTAATTGGGAGGAATGAATGTTACCCTCCCCACCCAGGTTCTACTCTTGTAAGTGACATGTTGCTCTTGTGGAGCCCTTTGTAATAAATGTTGTGATTGATGAGCTGACCATACCTTGATTCAGTTTGAATATAAACATGACCCCATAGACGGGGAACATAGGTCTGCTGCTCAAAAGAAGAAGATGACAAATAACATGTTACACAATTGACAAGAACTTTATACTCAAAACAATAACTCTAGCCATAAAAAATCCTATTTTGTGAAAAAAACACCAAAAAACACCTCCAAATCAAAAAGTGGTGCTATTGGTAGCACCTCTATTGGGGGGAGGCTAAAAATGTGTACATGGACGAAAAATATCCTTATTGTTAGTTACAATAACCTTAAAATCAAGCCCCAAATTGAAAATTGATGCTACTGGTAGCACACTATTTCAAAAAATGACATAATTATATCATTTTATCATAATTTAAATTTTGTTTATTAAACCTCTTGGTAACAATATATAAAACTTGCACTACAAAACTTATTCAATAAATTATTGCACCACTCCTTCTATATAAAATAAAGGAATTCATGATAATACTCATAAGAAAATCATATATTAAACCATAAGACGTACAAGTTATTCATATTAAAATTGAAACACTCCTTTAGAGTTGCCACGTAGATACTGCCATCTTAATAAAAAAAAGATAAAATGTTTCATGTGCAAATATTGAAATCAACACATGGATTCTGACACACCATCATAGACTACATTTTCTTCAGATGAATGATTGGATGAAGATGTAGATGACTTGTATTCTTCTCTACTATCAATAAGTGCACCGTCTGATTCTTCATGTATTCCCAACATTTCATATCATCCATATTTCTTCTCAATCCAGGCCTTGGTTTAACAGACTCCCATGATGCAACTATTTCTTGTGCCAACAATCTTTTGATAATCTTTTACTCTTGGAGCGAAGAGTTCCTTCCTTTGTAAATTTGAAGTCATAAACTAGTATGTCGACATCTTCTAAATTCAAAATTTCAATGTGACGATTATTTACACTTTGACCCTTTCTTTTTCTCTTTTTGCAAACCTTTTTCTTAGCCACCATCTATGGCTTGTACACACAATCAAATGGGTGTGTGTCTATTGCATACCAATGTACTTCAATGGATATAAATTCTTTATTTTCTTTATTGAGTTTCATAACTTTTGCAATCCAGAATGGATAACCATGTGCATCTTCTGTAGCCAAAACTGCAATCATAAAACCTCCCTTAGTATCTTGTACTGAGCCTTTGGAAAGGTCTTCCATTTCCTTGTGTCGTGTAGGTGATATTCTAGACCCAATATGCATTTAGCTTTCCTTTGCTTGAGAAGGATCAACACCTTATGGTTCAACATTTATTTCCTCGTTTTCATTTGACATACATTGCGGCCAATGAAATGGAGTCAATTTTTTTTTTGCATTGGTAGAGTTTGAAATTATGTTATTTTGCTCCATGAAAAAATACCCCCACCAAACAATATCAACAACATTAAAATAGTCATATGTATCTTTGATAGAATTTTTTATTTCTTCCAAGCATTGAGAAGAATCAACATCTCTATTGTGTCAGCATGCATTTTGAATCTCAACGAATGATTGCAAAAACAATAACTTTGAAGCATAAATTTGATGAATTGGGATGAATTTCAGAAATGTTAAACCTGATGTAGGCCCCCATTCTACACTTGTTGAGTACTTCTTACCCCATAGTAGTGTTTTCCCATCAATCTTTTTTATATGAAATTGATGTTGAAAGCTAATGTCATTAAGTTTTTCAATGCACCTTTCTTCACGTTGTGTGATCCCATAATAAATATTTACATATGAAGGTGTTAGTATGGGTCAGAGAAAGAGAGTGAGAGAGAGGGTTAGTATGAGTTAGGGGAAAGAGGTGGGAGGGAGAGAGAGGGGGGAGTTGTTAGTGAGAATTACTCTTGATCTTCTCACATAGTAATTTTGTTGATGTGTGTATTTCAGGGTTGTTGCTTGATCCATAACATATCAAGAAAATGGTTAATGAGTTCAAGTAGGCTATTACAACTAGCATGAGCATAAAATGAGAGTGCACTATGAGATCAAGATATGAGGATTTGATGTAGAGGAGGGGGAGTTTTTGCAAGAAGAGAATTCCGAGGAGGAATTAGTTTTTGACCATGTAAATTACATGAAACAACTACAACTTTTCTTGTTGGGGGCAAGGCATGACATTCAGGAATAATTTTTCATTTTCAAGGGGTCATTCTTTTTAAGTTATTTGGTAGGAATGAAATTGTTGCACAATTTCAACTATTTGCATGTGAAGTGCATTATATCTAATAGCCTTGACTAACCTGGCCTATTTTTTCAGATTGGAGAATGCCTTGGAACACTCTTAAAATTGTTCAAATCGACGTTTTTACCCTATTTTGATGAACTCGTTTCCTTCATCACTTTGATGCTGGTAAGAATACACATGTGATAATGAAATAAATGCTTTTTTATTCATGTTATGATAACGAGATGCATCAGGATACAACTAGATATTTTATATGTAATCAGTTATAAATCAAACATCACTATTGGTACCTTGGGATCTATTGCTACCAAATTGTGGGGTGTATTTTGAAGCCTTGTTATTTGTTCCTTCTACATATTTTGCAGGGAAAAGACCGAACTAAAGAAGAGAGATGTGTGACAATCTACATTTTTTATGATGTTGCAGACATGGATAATTTTAGGGGAGAATTTTAGCCCAGTGGGCTATTTTTCTATGTTTTTCTCCCAAAAAATATTCGCCATTTTGCATTTTTTGAATCCCTGTTTCGCCCAATTTTGATGGGGTAAAAAAATTTCACCCTAAAAGTCACCAAATTATTATATAAATGATATTAAATCCTTGGAAATTAAAATATTTTTTGAAAAATATCACCGAACATTTTATAGTTGGCGTTTTAAGATTTGGTAATATTCGCCAACATTTATACACTTTTAAATAAGTACGGTTCCTTAAAATCATCCCTGGTTGCAGAACAATGCGGTGCAGCTGCTAGAAAGTAATTTACCCAAACTTGGTAGATGCAAGCATATCAATTAGTTATTTTTCTTCTTAGTAGAATAATCACTTATTTTATATTGTTTTTGGGACAGATATTATGACACATTTTTTCCATTTCTTCTTGAAGCTTCCACATATGAAGATGTTGATGTCTAGAAGGTAATGCAATCATCCTCATTGTGCATTTTTATTTTTAGGTGGAATCTATCGGTTTTCTTATCCCTGCATTTTTTGATTAATTATGTTTCTGTATAGTCGACAGTTTATGAAATTAGAATGTGTGTTGAACATGGAGGCTCAAAAATAAAACCCCTAGTTGGAGGTAGAGTTGTGTAACATGATATAATTACTGCGATAAGTATTTCCAATTTTTAAATTTGAGTGTGTTATTGATTCATTTGGTTCAATGACAACATAATCTCTATCAAAGTTGAATGATGTAATTAGTCATCCATCAACTCTTCTGCCTCACAATAGAATGGAAACAGACTGTGCAATCTCCATACTTGTAAATATTTGTGAACATCAAAGAGATTGCATTAATGCATCTCAGGTATTGATAGTTATCTTATTTAATATTTCCTTTTTGAGGTATTAGTTCCACATTAATATGATTACGATGTGTGGGGAATGTAATTCTTTGACTTGATATCTATTATGATATACAATGCAAATGTTTTGCTTTTATGAAAAAAATGCCCTCCATTGTTTAATTGGGTCTATAATTGCAAGTTGTTCCATCGTGGTTGAATTGTCTACCTATAAATGATGACCTAGTTGAAGAAAAAGTTTTACATGAATTGCTCTGCTCAATGGTAGAGAGGCATTCCTAGAAAACATTGTAGTTAACTTGATGTCGGTTCTATTGATTTTAGTTTTATGTGAGTGTAATTTGTTCTGTTTTAGTTTTTATGTGTGTATTTTGTTCAGAAATGGTATATTATAGATTTTGAGAATTCTTCTATGTGCACATCCCTTGAAATCCAATCAAATGGATAAAATTTTAAACTATGAATGTGGTATGAATAGAATAGTCATTTTTAATTAGTGACTAAGTTTGTCTTTTTATATAGAAAGATGAATAGGTCAACTACTACAGAGGAAATTTTGCAGGAAGTCAAGATGACACTGGGGCAAGATTGAGAGGGTTGAAGTTGCAAACAAATCAAGAGAACAACAATTGCAGGTGAAACTTTTACCTGTGACAAAGTACTGTTATTCCATTATTGATCCCTAAAAATGATGTCTGAGGTACATGAATAAGCTTGATACTTCTGCAAGTATTGTAGAGACTTCAAGGGTATTAGATCAACGAAAGAGCACCTGCCTTACACGTAGGAGATTGGAGGTTCGATTCCTCCATACCCTATATACAGAAATCAATGAAAAATTACATATAAAATGAGTAAATTATGGACAAAAAAAGAGAGATAAGTGACCAACAAATGGGAGATAAATGACCAAACAAATGACCAAAATTTAGATATAAATGACCAAATGATAGTTTTGGTGGCTAATTTTTGGTCTCTTATCACCAAGCATATAAAAATATTAATGAGCAAACATATGACCAGATTAATGACCAAATATGCGACCAAATTAATGACATTCTGACAAGCTATAAATGACCAAACTATATATGACCACGTTTTTGTCCGCGTGATAAGAGACCGAAAATTATTCACCAATGATCACCAAATAAAAAGTGGTCATTTATAGGTGGATTTTGGTCATTTTTTTGGTCACTTATCTCTCATTGTGTACTAGTGGGCATGAACATATATGCAAATACAGATGCTAACATGGTGTTATTAAGGATGAAAATATGGCGCTAACGGGGATGTCATTTAGGAAGCAAAAGATGACGCTCTTTGGGAAGCAAAATAAAATGTTATTTAGGAAGCAAACTTCGACATTGTTTAGGAAGCAAAGCTAGACGTTATTCTGGAAGCAAAAAAGTAGACGTTATTTTGGACGTCATAAAGGATGCTATTTAGGAATTGAAAAAAGAAGTTTCTTGAGACACTTTAAGTTTTGTCCATGACACCTCCATTTAGCATCTAGTTTGACCACTCAATGTCAAAAAAAAAATACTAAAAAGGGATGCTAAATGGGACGCTAATTCCAGGATTTGTTCTAGTGCTTGTTGGCTCTAGAAAAAGATAGAATAGTTTTTGGTTGGAAAGATGAAGAATCCAATAGAAACACAAGAAAGGATGTGACAGAAGAGTAAAAGAACAAGTTGAAATCAAGAGTTTGACCTACTTTTTTATAAAAGTTAGTTATGTTAGACAAAGAGTCTATTTTTGGAATGGGAATGATTGTAAATGGGGTCTATAATGCCTATATTAATGTTAGAAAAATAATCCAATCCCTTAGTACCTTAGTATAAGTCCATAGTCAATTTTATTGCATTTTTGCATTAATACTCTATGGTTTTGGACTTAGGGTGCTTAGTTGGCCCAATAACCAGTTAAATTGAGGCATTCACACCCACATGAGCACTCCAGCTTATTCAAACCTCCACATGTGCACTCTCATCATTGCTGGTGTGCTCCCATTCATTGAATGTGTACATTGTGATTGATTAGGAGCACTAGAGGTGGATTTTGTCCAATTTTGGACTGATTTGGTGCATTTAATGCCACCTAGAGCCTCTCACTCACCTATTTTTGCACAACCATGGATTCCAAGGAGTCATGATTTCTCCAATCCACTTCTGCCATGTACACACAATAATTCATGGATATTTAGGCTGATTTGGAGCAAGATTGGCCCACTTAGGGGGATTGAAGCCAACTTTGCCAATTTCACATGTACAGTCATTTTGGGATTTCCAAGCCTCATGAACCACTTCATATGTAATATAAACATTTTACTACCATATTTTCATGTTATATAGTCAAATAATAACCTATTTTAGTTCACATTGCATGTGAAATTTCTTTTAATGGTTTTTTGTTGGTTTTGTATCAAATTCAATTTGTGAGTTTCTCTAAGGCTCCTAGATCTTGTTGTGGATCGAAATTCTTACATGGTATCAGATATGAGTGCAGTTCAGTGATTTTTAGATCAATCCTGAGTGTTTTGAGCTGCATTTATTTGGAGAAATTCCTAATAAAATTGAGTAGTTTTTGCAGGACAATCGACAATTTCATCACCGTTAGCGCAGGAAGAAATGGAAGAAACCCACATCTTGCTTACACATTTCAATTTCTTTGATTGAAATCTAGAGATGGTTATTCAATTTATATCCCAGGGTCTCTATAGAGTTACCATGGGCACAAAGGTGGAGCCAAAATTTGCTGTAGAGAAATCCAAGTACTTCAATAGACTAGATGAAGCATATGGATTGTTATGCCTGAGTATCTCAAGAGAGATTTTGTTCCACATAGATAGTTTAACAACCCCAAATGAACTCTCGGTAAAAATAGAGACACTTTTGGAAAACTAATGAACTGAGAGCACACCAACTTCAGAACGAGCTCATCAGCCTAATTACAACTCACATTGACACTATCTAGGAGTTCTTCACCAAGTTTAAGTCTCTTGTGTTTTATCTAAAGCAATTTGGGATTGATAAGAAAGAGGATCAGTTGATATTGTCTATCCTTTCAAATTTAGGGGCAAAATTCTCAGTCTTTGTGAGCACATTTCATTCTGGCAATTTGACACTTTGAAATTGACAAATGCCAAGTCTAGCTAGCTTCATGGAGTCCCTCAGCTAGGAGAAAGAAAATCTAGTCCAAATGGGCACCATCAAAGCTAAGGATCAATATTTGGCCATGGGTGTGTCGAATTCCTCCAAGGGAAAGAAGAAGGCAAAGAATTCGAAGCAGCTAGAGAAGAGGAAATCAGAAAAACCCAAATCCAGTGAGGGGAGCTCAAATCCTCCCAAGGAGAAGGACAAGAAAGGGAAAGAGAAAACTAAATTCACCTATTTCCATAAGGGATGGCATCTAGAGAGATCATGCATGAAGAAAACAATTGACTAGATGGCACAGCTGTAGGAGAAAAACAACATCCCTGTCCCAGATGGCACAAGGAAGAAAGATGGAAAATCTAGTAAAGACTCCCTCTGAGGCATGGTTTGGCCATAAACCAAATGTCTCAAATTTCAGGATTTTTGGATCAAAAGCATGGGCTCGAATTCCTTCTAAAAAGAGGAAGGCCTTGCAGCCACAAAGCAAGGAATGCATAATGGTTGGTTATGGTGAGGATACAAAAGGTTACAAACTATTTGACACTTACACACTCAATACTTTCATTTAGAGGAGTGTGCAATTCGAAGAGGAATCAATACCATATTTTGAGCTTGCACAAGGGGAATGCTCTTCTCCCCAAAAATTAGATGATGTAATTGATGATTCATGCTCTATATTTTCTGATATTTCTGATAATGGTATGGATGTAGATGAAATTTCTATATATTATTCAACATCAAGGCCCAAGTGGGCTGAAAAAAAAATACAAGTTGCAGGGGAATTAGCTAGAAATCCCCAAGAGCCTAGGAAGACTAGATCTCAATCTAATAATGCTTCCTTTGCTAGTGAAAGTGCTCTTGATGAGAGCTGTTATATGCTTATTGGATCTGATCCACAGTCATATCAGCAATATTTTCATGACCCAATATGGAAAAAAACAATTGAAGAATAATTCCATTCTCTCCAAGAGAATGAGACATGGGAATTGGTTCCCCTTCCTCCCAAGAGGAAGCTTGTTCAATGCAAGTGGATATTTGGAACCAAAATTGCTACTGATGGTTCAGATGTGAAATAAAAATACATATTAGTTGATAAGGGATACTTTCAAGTGCATGGTTTGGATTACACCGAGACCTTTGCATCGGTTACAAATATGGATTCCAAAATACTAGTTCTAGCAATTGCAGCTAGTAAGGGTTGGCAAGTGGACCATATGGATGTCAAGACTGCATTACATGGTGAGATACAAAAAAAGATATACATGCAGAAATATGAAGTTTTCCAAGAGGATCCTTCACATGTTTGTAGGTTGAATAAATCACTCTATGGACTCAAGCAAGCCCCTAGGGTTTGGTATGCAAAAATGAATGCTTTCTTTTTCTCTATTGGTTTCATTAGATGCAAATCTGATCCAAATGTATATTTGCAGAAACATGATGGTATTTTGAAGTTTATTGTTCTTTATGTTGATGACCTATTAATTATATGGATCTGCAACACTTCAATTGGTTCAATTAAGTTATCTCTACATAGTGAATTTTCCATGAGAAGTCTAGGATTGCTAAGGCAATTTTTGGTTTTGCAAATTGAGCAATCTAAAAGGGGCATCATGCTAAGTAAACCAAAGTATGATTCAGACCTGATAAATAATTTTAACATGGATTATTGTAAGGCATCCAATTTCCCTTTTATTTTTGTTATCAAATTTGAATTTGGCAATTCTCCATTGGTAGATTGTACACTCTACATGAAGCTAGTTGGTATCTTTCTCTACATTACACACACAAGACTTGATTTATCTTATGCTATAAGTGATATTGAAATAAATATGCACCAGCCACATGAGCTCCATTGGAAGGTATCCAAAATAATCCTCCAGTATGTCCAGGGAATAAAGAACTTAGAGGTGCACTATTCAGCTAGTGCTTCACTTCAACTAGCTGGATTTTCTGATTGGGATTGGGCTAGAGATCCCACTGATAGAAAATCAAATTATGGTTATTTTTTCATGATTTTTAAAGGTCCTATTTGCTGGTCAAGTAAGAAACAACATACAATTTCTCTTTCTTCAACAGAGGCTGAGTACATGGAAGCAGTCAATGCAGCTACACAGTGTGTTTGGTTGTAGATAATTCTTTGGGAATTTGGTGTCACAATTGATTCTCCTACCAACATTTGGATGTAAAATCAAAGTTCCATAAATATATATACTGATCCAATTCATAGGTAGAGAACAAAGCATATTCGGATCCATATGCACTACATTCGGGGCTTAGTGCATGATAGGGTGATTTCCTTGCAGTATTGTCCATTCACCGAGCAAACTGCCGACATTTTCACCAAGACTTTCATAGAGAAGACCTTCACTCACTTGAGATATTTTCTTGGAGTGAGTGATGGATGGTGATTACTGCTATTTGTGGCAGGTTTTAACCCCATGTCCATTCTTGAGGGAATGTTTTTTCCCATGTGGTTTTCCTTCTTTTCCTCACTTCATATGGACAAATAAAATTTATGTTATGTATTGAGGTGGTTTGAGCCTTTGTTTCCAAGGCCTCCCATTTGATTTTATGTGTTGTAATAAGTTTTTGGTTAAGGAAGGGTGTTAGAATAGTAATCCAAACCCTTAGTAGCTTAGTCTAAGTCCCTAGTCAATTTTATTGCATTTTTGCATTAATACACTATGGTTTTGGACTTAAGGTGCTTAGTTGGACCAATAACCAATTAAATTGAGGCATTCACACCCACATGAGCACTCTAGCTCAGTTAAACCTCCACATTTGTACCTTCATCTTTATTGGTGCGCTCCCATTCTATGAATGTGGACATTGTGGTTGACTTGGAGTGCTAGAGGTGGAGTTTGTCCAATTTTGGACTGATTTGGTGCATTTAATGTCACCTAGAGCCTCTCACTCACCTATTTTTGCACACCCACACATGTCGAGGAGTAATTATTGATCCAAGTCACTTCATCCACATCCACACATCAATTCATGGCCATTTGGGATGATTTGGAGCAAGTCTGGCCCACCTAGTGGGGGTTGAGGCCAACTTGGCCAATTTATCATGTACAGATATTTTGGGCTTCCCAAACCTCATGAACCACTTCAAATGTAATATAAACCTGTTAATAATATATTTTCATGTTAGACAGTCAAATAATAACCTGTTTCGGTTCACATTGCATTTGTAAAATTGTTCTCTTTTCATGGTTTTTTGTTGGTTTTGCATCAAATTCGATTTGTAATTTTCTCTAAGGCCTCTAGATCTTGATGTGGCTCAAAATTATCACAATTAATATAATGATGTGGTTTTAAAGTAGTACAACTCGTCAACTACCAGTTGAGAATTAGTTGACAGATAAAATAAGAATTGTAAAAATCATATAAGGTCAATCCAAGTTGTGTGCGGATGACCAAGGAGGGGAAGAGGGTCTGAAAATAATAGAGAGATAGGGATTCATGAGAGAATTGTCGAGCACCCTAAATGCAGATAAATTATTATCAACACTCAGAGCATACGAGATTTATTGTCAACCCAAGAAAGTCTTTTATTTCAAAGGATAGATGCACAATTTATGCTTAAACACCAAATCATTGTAATTAAACACTTTACCCTTAACAACCATGTTCATCCCTCAGAGCCTGTGTAATCCCACCAACCTTGTAAACACTACAAATTCAATTGCTTCCTACCATATATCAATAGGAAATGAAATCAGATTCAAATGACAATTGCAGATAGAAAGGAAATCCTATTCATATCCCAGAATAAATGCTTTTCCTACTTGATCTAACCACTCTTGAAATCCATAAACATAAACGGAACGTAATATAGAAATTCAATTGCAGTAAATCAAGTTCAGCTACTCTAAAGAATTGAATTGTAGAAATGAAAGTTAACAACTGTAACAGTAAAATAGTTGCAGGGATTCATGAGATGACAATCTGAAACTGCGAGATGAACAAAGCTGTGTACATCTATTGAATGAATTGCATAAAGGAAACTTCCTACCTAGTTGACTGTTAATCTATAGCAATCACCAATCTCAGGAAAATGTAATACTGCAAATTCACACATGCCACTACTGCATACACAAGCAATATGATCAACAGAACATCACACAATAATAAGTTCAGAGATCCTACTTTAACTCAGCAATCTCTGCGGAAGGCGGGCCCAGCCTTCGCACAGAGACGCTGGATGAACAATGTACAGCTCCCTTAAATCGGCGGTAACTCTTTGTATTAAAAAGAAGAATGAATACAGATCACTTCCACTGTCAATACAAGAATGAATTATCTATTTTCCAACCCCCTGGGTCGAGGCAGCCCCTCATTTTTATACATACGGACCATAACAGCCGATCCTATTACAAAGGGCATCCCTGAAGATCTCTGATCTTTAGGCGCCCTGAATAACACAGGTTGTTACAAAACATGGTGCAAGTATAGAAAATGAGAAAGAGCTGTAAGCTGGCCCAGAAGTGGTGATCTTCCCAGATCACCATAATATTCAAACAACTATACTAAAGATCCCCCAATCGTAGCACATTCTGTTACAGCTACTTTGTACGGCTCTGTCTGGAGGGTTACATAGGAACCACGTGCCTTAATTGATGATTGAAGGGTTCAGGGTCTCCTTGGATCATGAACGCCCCTTGTTTCAAGACTTGTTCAGCTCCACTTTTCCTACAGTCAACTCATCTTGCGCTATCTTCATAAATCACAACGTATTAGCACAATTTCGAGAGATGAACGGCCTTAATTGTCACAATCATAAGCATTAATAGGATAAAACAATAATCAGTCTTACCTTGGCAATTTAGGGCATAGAGTAAGGAAAACAGGTATGATTAGCATGCTGATCAGTGTAAAACAAGGGAAGAAAAGGTGATTAAAGGTGGTTAAAAAGGGACCAATTGTGGACTCAACATCTCCCCCCAACTACCCTATTGCATGTCCTCATGCAACAACTAGCATCATTCGGAATCTGAATCCTGCCTTAAGCTCTGTTCATGGAGGGAAGAAAAATTGTAGGGAAACTCAGGCTCCTGATCTGCCTTCAGAAAACCCCTATGAATAACCCAGTACCGCCAACATCTCTGCTCCTCTGCTCTAGTCAAGGAAAAACCCATGTGATATGGTTTCACTGGCCACCAAAGAAGAGGAAATTTAAACTTTAAACCCAACCAGTTAACTCCACATTGCTTCATACAGCCTACATAACCCTTGAATCTAAAGAGTGCATGTTTAAAATTTTGAAAGCAGTAAGGGTCCCTGTTTCTAAGTGCAGAGGAAGCAACCTGCCATCTGTGCTTGCTGCCCTCTAATGCAACCTGCTACTGCCTGGAAATGGAATTGGTACAAGTGGAGATCACGTCTTCCTGTAAATTCATAATATGTTGTGCCTGGGAAGGACTGGAAAGGAGACTTCTGTACCGTGCCAAAAGAATGCCAGGATTCTGGGGCTCACTACGAATCCATAAATTAGTATGAGCTTTATTGTGGGAAAAGGTCTGGAAAGACCTTTCCCGCTGAACATGGTTGCTCACAAAAGAGGCAAAGGCTCTTAGCTAAACATCCCCTGCAAATGGAACAGGATTCGAGTGGCGATCCAAGGGGCAGGCCATCTCGTGTAAGTATAATTCACATAGTAAGTTCTGCTCCTCAAAATTACTTCTAAAGAATGTCTCCAAAAATTTTTCTGAGGTTGTGATTTCAAATGGCCTCCCCTCCTGCACGGTCTTTAATTTAAACCAGACAAACTGCTCGAAGAGAAATACTGGATAAGAGGAGGAGGGCTTCCTAGTGCCCATGAGTTCTTGAGATAGGGTATACATCTGTTCCTTATCCTTCTTCATGGATTGAAACTTTTTCAATTCCTTTATCTGGTTCTGCAGCTCTTCTATCTGAACTCTGTGGGCCATGCGTTCTTCGGCCCCCTGCTCTTCCAATGCTCTAATAATTCTTTTATGCTCACTCAAAGTAATCATCTTTTTCTGGTTTTCTTCCACCTAACTTTTCCAACTGACCACTTCCATCCTTAGGGATGAGACTTCTGCTGTGAGGTTTGAAATCTCCCTTTTATAATGCTCTTCCTGCTATGAATCCAGATCAATAAAAAATTTGAGAGGGAGAAGTACTGGTTCTTGTGGGACAGTGTTCTCCAGCACTTCTAAGTTTTCCATGAGTGTTGTTGGTTCTTGTGTGGCAGCAACATCCCCTGGATTCTCTTCCACAGCTGTATTCATGGCTTGCTGGGGCACTGGTTCTTGTGTAACAGTGTCTTCCTCCTGCATTTCTGGATTCAATTCTTGTGTTGCTGGTTCTTGTGTGGCAGCAGCATCCCCTGGGTTCTCTTCAGCAGTTACATTCATCGCTTTTGGAGACACTGGTTCTTGTGTAACAATGTCTTCTTTGTTCTCCTGCCTCTGAGACTGGATATCTTCCCCATCGTACAACTCTTCCTCAAGGAGCTCAGTGTCACCTGAGGCTATTGTCTGTTCATCCTCACTCCACTGTGTATCGGTTATAATATCCACCCCCGGGTCATCTTCTAATTGAAATTCAGGAATCCCTGCTGCAATTCCCAAGGATGTTGGTTCTTGTGTTACAACATCCTGGATTACCTCTTCATCCTGGATTAGTTCTGTGTCATGGGAACATTCTGGAGTCATGATGCAAAGATCTTCATTAGGTTCCAAAGCATCCTCCATCCCAGATTCTTCTCCCCCATGTTCTGCCAATTGGACAAGTATATGCAGGGTTGCTGGTTCTTGTGTAACAGCCCCCTGTTCTAGTTCATTAATGTCCTGCCCTTGTGGCTCAGCTTCTATCATCTTTATGTCGTGGGAGCATTCTGAGTTCACAGTGTCATCCTGATCTCCATCATCATTCCTGATTTCATCCTTTTTCTCCTCTGTCATAGGATTGGTAGCAGCTTCAACAAGGGTGTTCAAAGATGTTGGTTCTTGTGTTACAACATCTTCTTTTTCTGCAGGTTCTTCCATTGTGGACGTGGACTGAGGTGCTGTGCTAAATATGATCTCATGGCCTTTCTTTTTGAAAATTTCCCCACAAGTGGGGCAGAGCACTTGCTCGTCCTCCTTACCAGGCTCGGTAGAGTTTGATTCCTCCAACTGTTCTGCAGCTTCCACCAGTGTATACATTTCCTTCTCACCTTGTTTCCTGCAGGTTTCCTTCCATGGCTCCACTTGCTTCCGAAGTACTTGGACTTCCTCCTTTAACAATGTGTTCTCTTCCAAAAGTCCTTCAATGCTGGGTTCTTCCTCGACTAACCTTTGTGGAGCATCCATTGGCCTTGGTACAAGGATTGGGAACTCAACCTGTGCCTCCAGGGTTGCCCACCTCTTTCTGGCTGCCTCTGCTACTGCATTTGATTTAGTTCTTTTTCTTCTTATTGGTGGGGTTATGCTGGGTTCATTAATTGGTCTCTTTATTTTCTTTTGTGGTGTTTTCTTTGTAGGAGCTTCCATATCAGGATTCACTGCTGCGATCAAAGGAATGTTTCCTTGCTCCTCAAGCCGTTCCTCCTCAATTAGGGTTCCCCCTCCCCACTCAGGTGAGGATTCAATATTGACTGGTTCAATATATTCCTCAATTGCTTTGGCTCTGCCATCTTCAGGTTCAATTGTCGCAGCATTCAATGCTGCTCCAATTTCGCCTTCTGATGGCAAAGCTACCTTTTTGTCTATGTTTTTCCCAAGGTTTTTATCAACATCCTCCCCTGATGGTCCTGCTTGTGTCCCCTGTTGCTCCTCTTCTGGTGCAATGTCATCCCCCCCCCCAACTATATGGGAGGGACTCTAGTCCTCCCAATGTGGTTGAAGATATACCTGCTCTACTGGGACACCTAACAAAGGGGCAGGTTCCTGAGTGTGAGCTGTGTGCGCAGCGATGAATTGATCCCAGGTTATATTGTGCTGGGCTAGGGTTCTTGAGATGATTAATTTTATAAGACCATGGTGGGTTAGGGAAACATGTTGATGTTTAGCACCTTGGACATACACCGCCATATGACGCAGGGCATGAAGCAGATAGTACGGGATATTCAATAAAATGCCATGGTGGAGATGAGAAAGCAATGGGAGATCAGAATTATAAACAGTTTGGTACCTACCTTCGTAGGTGATGTACTTCTTAAGAAAGATAGCAACCTGATCCCATGGCCACGGTAGTGAGTGCAGTGCAATTCCTCTTCTTGATGATTGAACTTGCTCCCCTTCTCGTAGAAATTCTTCCCGTGCAAGCGTCGTGGAAACTCGTCGTTCAAACCATGCCTTTCCCTCCCGTGGAATAGCAGTAACCTCAGATATAATGATATCAGAGACTTCTATCCGCAACCCCTATACCTCAGAGTGAGTGTCTCGGAGGTTCATAGCAAATTGCAAAGCTGCTTCCCGGTTAAATCCATCCAGTTGCTCAAAATATTCAATCCAGCCAGCAGCTTGAAAACTGGCAAAAACCTCAGGATTGGTCCTGAGTTCCTGTGTATTCAAAGGTTCATGACGAGCAGGAAGTCCCATAGTTCAGGCTGCAGAGTTACAGAGTCTGAAAATGGAGATTGCAGAACAGAGGATGCACAGAGCATGGAGCATAGATGTTGAGAAAAAGATGGCTAATTTGGAAAGTTCAGTACTGAGGGGATTTGAAATTGTTATGCCAAATTGGGGAAGGTGGCGGTGATGAGTTTTTACGTCACACGAGGGAGTGGATTAATTAAACCATAATGATAATATGTATAAAGGCATGACTGACATTATTAAATCGAATCAACACTTAATCACATGAAAATCAAAGCCATACCTCGTGTGACTGTGCGTCGGATAGCCAGCGGAAAATAATGGGATGTGTGATTGCTGACGCTGCAAATCCAAGCTCGTGCACAGGCATTAAGTTGATCATAATGACGAGGATAGCGCCATAATTCCTTCTTCCAATGAAACAAAACCATTGCGTCGCCAGGGTCGGAATGATACTAAGTTGGCCGGCACGAGTAGGATAAATTAGGGCCATAGCGAGTAGTGGAAGCAATTTTCTGTCATTAATTCAGGAGTTACCACTGCAGATTGCAAGAAAATAGTCTCTGTTGCTGGAGATGTCCACCAAATAGAGTGGAATTGCAGTTGCCGAGAATGAGATTGAGGCCAACTAAAAAGATGTTCAGCCGCCCAAGATGGTTCACGGTGTCGGGAAAAGATTAGCGAAAACAGGAAAAATCACGGCTATGGAAGAGAAAGTTGACGATTCTTAGAAAATGTGTCAAAGCCGCCGGCAAATATGTTCCAGCTGCCGGCAAATGTGATTCACGGCTGCCGGAAAAAGGATTTTCTGGTCATCGGGAAAGGGTCACGGCTACCGAAAAATATGTTGCAGCCGCTGGCAAATGGGGTTCACGGCTGCCGGAAAAAAAAGGATTTTCTGGTCATCGGGAAAGGGTCACGGCTTCTGGAAAATATGTTGCAGCCACCGGGAAATTATGTTCAGCCGCCGGGAAATTATGTTCAGCTGCCGGGAAATTATGTTCAGCCACCGAGAATTTATGTTCAGCCGCTGAGAAATTATGTTCAGCCGCCGGGAAATTTTATTTTGGGGAAGAAAGAAAAATGCAATGCAGGGAAGCAGAGGAATACGACGCCGGTTCGACAGGCCCAATCTGGTCATTCGCCTGGTACTTCCCTGCAAAACTTGTTATTGAAAAACAACAACAACCGAAACGATCAAATGCATAAGGAAAATAAAGAACTATACGCTACAGTAGGAAATTTTTATTATTATTTATGTACAGCGATTCAAAGTGTGATTTACAGTTCAAGGGTCGGCAGAGGCAGAGAGAGGCTCCTGCCCTGGTGTCAGCTGATACTCTGGATCGGCGGTGATTTGTGAAATGAATGTGTCTTTCAAAATAGGATTGCGATACAGTCATAGTCTGTGGCCATTAGCAAGTAATGGTAGGCGATTGTCATCAATGGTCACCAGACGGACAGTGCCATTGTCAAAGACCCTATCAACCAAATATGGACCTAGCCACCTTGTAGGCAATTTGCCTTTAAAATCCTTTTTGAATATGGAGTCATAGAGTAACGCCCAATCTCCTTCGCTGAAGACTTTCTTTTTAATAAATCGGTCATGCCAATTAGATCTTTGTTGCTAAAGCAACAAAGTCTGGTCCACTGCAGCCAACCGCTTCTCATCTAATTCATTTAATTGATTCAACCTTTGCTTCTGGGCTTCTATTACATCCAGATTCATCTCGGTGGCTGTCTTCAGGGTTTTAATCTCAAACTCAATTGGAAAGATGGCACTCTTTCCATACACTAGATCATATGGGGAGAAACCTATGGTGCTACGCCAGGTCGTGCGATATGCCCACAGTGCTTCCGGAAGCCTGTCATCCCAATCCCTTCGATGACTCTTAACTATTTTAGTAAGGATGTTTTCAATAACCTTATTGGTACTTTCCACCTGACCATTGGCTTGGGGGTGGTAAGGCGAAGACACCCTGTGCTGCACATGATACTTCCATAGCAAGGATTCAAATTGGTGTGACATGAATTGTGGCCCCCCATCGGTAACTACTTCCTTTGGTACCCCGAAGCAGGTAAAGATCTCACTGTACAGAAAATCAATCACTGCCTGATCATTAGCCTTGGCCAAAGCTACAACCTCCACCCACTTGGTCATATAATCAGTACAAACCAAAATATAGACCTTCTGTCGGGAAGGAGGACTGATAGGGCCAACGAAATCCAGTGCCCATCTCTTAAATGGTTCAACTACAAGTTGGGACTATAGGGGCATCTGATCTGTTTTATTAGGTTGGCCCATCCTTTGGCAACTGTCACAGGACTGAACATACCTTTTTGCATCCCTGAACAGAGTCAGCCAGTAGTAGCCCATCCGCAGTGCTTTATTGTCTTTTATCTACAAAGTGCCCTCCACAAGGCTCCTCATGACAGGCTCTCAGTATATGAAAGATATCGTCTTCTCTTACACATCTCCTGATCTCAAGATCGGGCCTTGTGTAAAAGAGATGACCATTTAGCCAACAAAACCTGGCACTTCGCTGGATAATTTTTCTTTTTTCTCATTTTGACATATATGGCGGGAGCTTTCCTGCAACCAAATAGTTAGCAATGTCTGCATACCATGGAGAATGAGCTGAAAGTGCGAATAGATGTTCATCTGGGAAAGAATCCTCAACAGGAAAACTGTCATCACTATTAGTAAATCGAGATAAAAAGTCAGCAACAACATTTTCTTTCCCAGGTTTATCTATAATGGTGATATCAAATTATTGCAACAACAAAAGCCATCTGGTCACTCTGGCATTGGTAACAGGTTATTCATTAAATATTTAATGGCGGAGTGGTCAGTGTGCACAAATGTAGGATACCCGGTGATATAATGTCGAAATTTATTGATAGAGTAAACAATAGCTATGAACTCTTTTTTAGTAACAGTATAATTAAGCTCAGTAGGGGCTAGGTTTTTACTTACATAGTAGATGGCATAAGGTACTTGACCATCCCGCTGTCCTAATACTGCTCCAATAGCAGTGTCAGAGGCATCTGAAGAAATATGGAAGGGCAGGGTCCAATTAGGCCCCCTTAAGATGGGAGCTGTGGACAACTTCGCTTTAAGCTCATCGAATGCTGTCTGGCAGGCTGTATTCCACACAAACTGTGCATCCTTCATTAACAGAGAGAACAAGGGAGAAGCCAGTTTGGAGAAATTTTCTATAAACCTTCGATAATATCCAGCATGTCCCAGAAAGCTTCTCACCTCTTTCTGAGTTGAAGGGGTAGGTATATTCTTAATCACTTTGATTTTTGAAGGGTCCACCTGAATGCCATTGGCAGAGATAAAATGTCCCAACACCACCCCCTCACTCATCATCATATGGCACTTTTCAGTGCTTAATGAGAGCTGAGTCTATTCACACCGAATTAAAACCTTCTTTAGATTTTCCAATGCTTCATTAAAATCCCTGCCATAGGGAGTAAAATCGTCCATGAAGATTTCCATACTATCATTGACCAATTCAGAGAATATGCCAATCACAGCTCTTTGGAACGTTGCTGGAGCATTACATAATCCAAACGGAAGCACTCTATAAGCAAACGTTCCCCAGGGACAGGTGAAGGTGGTTTTATCTTGATCCTCAGGAGCAATCTGGATTTGGTTGTACCCACTGAAACCATCTAGGAAGGAGAAGAACTTCTTTCCAGCCAAGGTATCAAGTACTTGGTCAATAAAGGGCAAAGGGAAATGATCCTTTTGAGTTGCTTTGTTCAATTCCCTGTAATCAACACAGACCCTTCATTTCCCATTTTTCTTAGGTACAATCACGAGTGGAGAGACCCACTCACTATTTGAAATAGGATATATAAATCCTGCTTCCAAAAGTTTCTGGATTTCCTCCTTCACTATATCCCTCAGCTTAGGATTCATGCGTCGTTGGGTTGACATACAGGCCGGGAGTCACTTTTAATATAAATGTGATGAGTACACAGACTAGAGGGAATACCCCTCATATCTGTATATTCCCAGGAAAACGCCCCCTTGTGTTCTTTCAAGAGGCTGATCAGGCATTCCTATTCCTCTAAGGAGAGACTAGGATTGATATTCAAATTTCTTCCAGGCTCTACCTCAATAGGAATACTCTCTGAATTTTTCACAACCGGGATTATGTTTGTGTCACCAACTAAGGCTTCTTCCGTAAGATTTTATTGTTCTTCCTTGCCCAGGGTGGTGTTCAGAATTTGATAAACCTCTCTATTCACTGAAGCGGGTTCACTAATGAAATTGCTAATAGTGTCATCTTATGTTTCATTTTTAAAACTTAAGGCCTTCCCTATAGTTAATAGTGGCTGAACATCCTCCTCCTCCTCCTGCTCTATCCAAAGGGATGTTTCAGCCTCTAGACTTGGCCGAGCCAGAGGATAAAGGGTGAGATTTTTAGTATCCATACCATCAGATATAGTCATGGACCCCGATCGACAGCTGATGCAAACATCAGCTATGGCCAACCAAGGTCTCCCTAGGATCAATGGGTGTCCCCCCAGCTGCGATTTTGGTTGTAATACCAAAAAGTCAGCTGGGTATTCCCATGAATCTACTGAGATGACAAGGTCGTCGAGAATCCCTTCGGGTCTGATGGTGGATCTGTCTACTAATTCCAAAATAGTAGGGGTCGGTCTGAGGTTAGTGAGCCCAAGCTTCTTTACAGTCTCTATTGTGATAACGTTGATTGCTGCTCCTAGATCCACTAGCACGTTGGGTATCTGTGTCTGTCCTATCTGTACAGTAACGGTAGGATTTACAGGGTCATCATATTTAGTCACAGGGGCTTTTCCTATCATCAAGGCAGATAAGGTCCCTATGACATGGACTGTGGGAGGATCCCTGGGTTTCCTTCCTACTTGCTTGGTGCACAGGTCCTGAATTGTTCTAGCGTAAATAGGCACATCTTGAAGAGCTTGAAGAAGGGGAATTTTGACATAAAGGTTCCTTAACTCTCCAAGGAGGTTAAACTGAGATTGCCCCCCCATTCTTGGTAGCATTAGTCTTTCGGGGTATGGTGGTTTCTTTATCAACTGGGAAGGCTGTGTATTGTCAATTTTATCATTGGATGTTTCAGCCACCCCTTCATCATCGGATGTTTCAGCCGTCCCTTCTAAGGGATGCTCGGCATCTTCAATGATAGGAGCTGTGTCAAATGGATGCTATGAATTCCCTGTTTCTTTATGCCCAGAGGGTGAAACATCCTCTGTAATTATGGGTTCTACAATTTTCCCAGATCGCAAATGAATTTTGTTGCAGGGTATAGGGGAAAGAGAGTAAGCAGGCATATTGACAGTCTCCAATTGATGGACTGCTTTATTATTCGGGTTGGGGTTAGGTTGGGTAGGCAGCTGAGGTTGGAATAGTATATTCGGGGCAGAATTATTCTGCAGCTGCAACTGCTGAGGTGGATATTGAGGATATGGAGGAAATTGAGGGAATAGGGAAAACTGAGGAGAATATGGTGACTGTTGAAGTGGAGGTGGTTGAGGAAACTGGTTCCCAGGATGGACATTCCTCCATCCAGGAGACCACGATGTGGGTTGATGTGGTGGCTGTGTCCAAGGACTCCATGAGTTATAGTTTTGCATTGCCGGTTGGGAAGAGTTCCACTGAGTATAATTTGAAGGGAATTGTGTATTCACATTTTGCATGTTATTATTCCAATTTCCCATATTATTCAAAATTGGAAACGAGTCTGAAGGCATACCTTGATTTCGACGCTGCCACGGTTTCTTCTGTGCAATAAAGTAGGCTGCTTCCACATCCGTATTTGATGCCTGCAGAACGGCCTTTACTTGAGGAAGTGAGGGACATTCTTTCATATCATGATTCAGCTCACACAACTGACATACATTTACTTTGTCAAGTGAGCATTCTCTCACCGGATGATTCTTTCTACATCGGGGGCAGAACACACCTAACGTGAGGTCCTCCACTGCTTGTTTTTGTTTTTCCTTCAAGACATCGATCTCCGAGGAGATAGAGCTCATCATTTCTGTTTTAAAATTTTCAAGGAGATTGCCTATCTCTACATGGGTGGCGCCTCCATTAGATGATTTATGTGTTCTGTCGAAGACGTCGTTCTAGCTCATCTCGTTTGTCCCGCTTATTGTTCCTGGACGACCCCCTGGAGTATCTCTTGCATAGTTCCACAATTTTTTCAAAAGTTTCTTTGGAGATATCTCCCTTACCAAGCAGATTTAACATATCTAAACAATCATCCCCGATCCCACGGAGCAAGATTATTTTGAGTACATCCAGCCCCATGTTCGTCTGCCCAGCTCTCTGCACATTGTACAGCAGTCTTTCCACAAAATCCTCCAAACTTTCGTCCTCCTTCTGCACCATTTTAAATAATTCCTCTCTCTTGTCCTTGGTATTACAATATTCCTGATATTTCTCCAGGAACACTTGTTTCATTGTATTCCAATTAGCAACGGTTCCTCCTCCAAGGCTCATAAACCAGCGTAATGCATTGTCCTTCAAGGTAGCAGGAAAAAGTTTTAGCTTTTGGGCATCGGTGATATAATCGTAGCTGTGACAAAGAATATCGAATTCAAAAAGGAATTAGTCTAGGTCCTCTGCCGCCTTTCCATGGAAACGAGGTAACACCGATGGTGAGATATTCTTCATAGGAGCTGCCCCATCTAGTTGTTGAATCAGAAATTGTAGTGTAGCCACTATTCCCTTTGGCAGGGAGTTATTTTCTCCCATTACTTCCTCCTCATCAGCCCCGTGTCTGTTACTCATCTCTTCTTCAGTTTCCTCCTCTTCTATTTTCTCCTCTTCGTTTCTTTCTGCGTTCTTTTCTTCGTCCTCCTCCTATTCCTCTTCCTTTTCTTTGTTCCTCCAGTGATCTAAGAAATTCTGGTGGTACTGATCCCACTCTTCCTTAGTTACAACCCTCCCGTTGATGTGGTAGGTCGGACCTTTACCAGCAGGTCCGGTTGTAACAGCTGTGTCTTTGTCTACAGGGATGTTCAAGGGAGTTGCAGCTGCTTGTGGATTCTCCACCGTGGATCCTGACGCTGGCGCCTCAGGATCGGCAGGATTCCTTCTGATAGGAGTTTCTTGAAGACGAGCTCTGGTGGATGAATCAGTTCTGTCAACAATATTTTCGATTAACGTCCTTCTGCCCAATGGTACTCCTCGACCGCGACCCGAGCCACCTGCACTGTTAGTATCTTGTGGGGTTTTGGGAGTTGGGAATTGATCCCGTTTTACCCTTCTCCTATTCATGCAACCCAAATCATTTCATCAAAGAGAATAAAAAGAAACTGACTAGAAACAATTACCAAATGCAACTAATGATAGTGTTTAATTTTTATAAATCCCCGGCAACGGCGCCAAAATGTCGAGCACCCTAAATGCAGATAAATTATTATCAACACTCAGAGCATATGAGATTTATTGTCAACCCAGGAAATTCTTTTATTTCAAAGGATAGATGCACAATTTATGCTTAAACACCAAATCATTGTAATTAAACACTTTACCCTTAACAACCATGTTCATCCCTCAGAGCCTGTGCAATCCCACCAACCTTCTAAACACTACAAATTCAATTGCTTCCTACCATATATCAACAGGAAATGAAATCAGATTCAAATGACAATTGCAGACAGAAAGGAAATGCTATTCATATCCCAGAATAAATGCTTTTCCTACTTGATCTAACCACTCTTGAAATCCATAAACATAAACGGAACGTAATCTATAAATTCAATTGCAGTAAATCAAGTTCAGCTACTCTAAAGAAGTGAATTGCAGAAATGAAAGTTAACAACTGTAACAGTAAAATAGTTGCAGGGATTCGTGGGATGACAATCTGAAACCGCAAGATGAACAAAGCTGTGTACAACTATTGAATGAATTGCATAAAGGAAACTTCCTACCCAGTCGACTGTTAATCTATAGCAATCACCAATCTCAGGAAAATGTAATACTACAAATTCACACATGCCACTGCTGCGTACACAAGAAATATGATCAACAGAACATCACACAATAATAAATTCATAGATCCTACTTTAACTCAGCAATCTCTACGGAAGGCGGGCCCAGCCTTCGCATAGAGACGCTGGATGAACAATGTACAGCTCCCTTAAATCAGCGGTAACTCTTTGTATTAAAAAGAAGAATGAATACAGATCACTTCCACTGTCAATACAAGAATGAATTATCTATTTTCCAACCCCCTGGGTCGAGGCAGCCCCTCATTTTTATACATACGGACCATAACAGTCAATCCTATTACAAAGGGCATCCCTGAAGATATCTGATCTTCAGGTGCCCTGAATAACACAGGTTGTTACAAAACGTGGCGTGGTGCAAGTATAGAAAATGAGAAATAGCTGTAAGCTGGCCCAGAAGTGGCGATCTTCCCAGATCGCCATAATATTCGAACAGCTATACTAAAGATCCCCCAATCGTAGCACATTCTGTTACAACTACATTGTACGGCTTTGTCTAGAGGGTTACATAGGAACCACATTCCTTAATTGACGATTGAAGGGTTGAGGGTCTCCTTGGATCACGAACGCCCCTTGTTTCAAGACTTGTTCAGCTCCACTTTTCCTGCAGTCAACTCATCTTGCGCTATCTTCATAAATCACAACGTATTAGCACAATTTCGAGAGATGAACAACCTTAATTGTCACAATCATAAGCATTAATAGGATAAAACAATAATCAGTCTTACCTTGGCAATTTAGGGCATAGAGTAAGGAAAACAGGTATGATTAGCATGCTGATTAGTGTAAAACAAGGGAAGAAAAGGTGATTAAAGGTGGTTAAAAAGGGACCAATTGTGGACTCAACAAGAATGAGAGAATGTAATATCCTAAATTTTGACCATGACTATATTGGGCATGAGCCCCATTGCATATGAGTTACTTTTATGTTTATCTTTATATATTAGGCGTATGCCCCACTACACATGATTTATGTTGATTTGTTCAATATAATTGGTGTAATCCAATGCACATGTTTTATTGTCTTGTATATGGTTATATATGTTGGGTGTAGACCTTGATGGACAAGGACTATTGTCATGGTACGATGTATTGGATTTATTATTATGTTATTAACCCTAAGATATATATATATATATATATATATATATATATATACGGAGATGATTATTGTGATGTATTTTGCATAAGACTGAATACATGATACAAGTTATGATATTTTGTGTTGAGCATAAGCTCTGGACCACATGAGTTATGAGATTTTTTGTTAAGCATAAGCTCTGGAGCATTGGAGCTTTGGCCATTGTATTACTAGGTGTATTATACAAGTACATCCTAGTATTAGTTTTGAGCGAGAGGATCTGGAATTGAAATAGCGTAATGCCCAATTAATAGTGTTGATCTTAGGCTCTGAATAGCGCTAGGGGTTACTGAAATTAAGTGTGTCGAGTTAGAACGACTCTGAATAGCACTGACCCTCATCATACTTATTTTAAGTTGATTAAATGAAATTTCAAATGTACTTATCATCAAGGAATGGAATAACCACCACGATATACAAGGTAATCCAACATGCAAGGAGCATCTAGAGCTACCTAACCTTTTTGACCAACCAAACCCTACGTGAGGCCTTTATAAAAGAAATAATGTAATCTAAGCAAAGCATCAAAATAAATAAACTATGATATATGATGCATGAATAAATATTGAGAATAATATGTAAAGTATATATATATATATAACTAAAATAATAACTGAGATTCTTTGTAGTTATTATAAACTAAAATAATTAAACAAATATTCTATTCTAAAGCTCAAGTAGGAACTAGTAAAAAAATACTTAGTTAAATAAAATAATTATTAATTCCATACAAATCAAATTAAAGATTATTTTCAAGAAAGTAATGAGTTCTTGATTCAACTGAAGTTTAAACCAACTTCTCTTTCCTAAAATATTTTCTATAAAGACCCAAGCCAAATGAAGGCTTGGGGATCTGATCATTATTCTTGAATGAATTTGGAGAGCATTTTCCAAAAAAAAGCATTCTTATGCAGATCTTGATTTTCCAAACATGAGCAGCAACCCCACCTTTAGGAGTTCTAGATCACTTGCATGTTGGAGCCAGCTCAGGGAGATCTGAATTAGAACCAAGAATGGTTTCAGGTCATGTTTGGGAGGAACATGGTAGTTCCAAAGTTATCTGGTCATCATCCCTAAGTTCAAAAATAGCTAGTGTTTTATTAATTACAAGTGTTTAAGCGTGCAGGGCCCTTTAGTCATTACAAGTTGCATAGTTGCAGGTAATAGGTTTCTACATTTCCAAGTTATTTTAATTATGCTTACATGTTGTAATTATATCCATTATGATTTGAACTAACATCTGTAATTTTACTCTCCATCAGTTTGAATAAATGTTTCAGGTTTATTTTATGAGTTAAATTAGAATCTCAGTTTCAATTCTTACATAGATTCTAGGGTAAATTTCCTATCAAATTTGTATTAAAATAGTTTCAAAATTTTATATAAATGTTAAGGTTTAGTATAGACCCAATTTTTAGTTATGATAAAATATAGCAACCATAACTTTTACAACTATATAAAAAAATATTAAAACTATAAATATAAACCCTATAAACATTGTACATGTATAAATTTTTCTCCCACGGATTCATAAAACCAACAGTACAAATAATAACCATTATCAAATAAATTTATCCTTTCAAACAAACTATTAAAACATAATCATGGACTAGGGATCGAGTCCATTCGAAACCAAAACTCCTCACATTATTTAATGCCACAAAACACACTAAAGTTACTATATAGATTATGCGAAACATTCAGTGCTTAACCATATTTAAAGAATTCGTAAATGATGGACATGCCGTCCAACAAAACTAGCTAAACAAAATAAATAAACAATTTACAGACATCCACGTTATATTTTAAACTACTCATTAAACCAATCAATAAATAGTCTAACCAAATATTCATAATCATGAACCAGGGATCGAATCCCTTAGCCACTAAACCACATAAACCATTGATTAGCAGTCATTGTTTATAAGCTTTAAAACAATTAAGAAAAATTACTCAGTCATCCACCATAACCTTTAAACTATCTTTTTCCCCAAAAGAACGAATCTCTAGACATAGGCTAACCTAAGGATTCTAACATATTAACATTTGCCAGCATAGAAGAGATATATATAATCTATCTACACTACAGTAATAACAATTAAATCACAAACAAAACCATCAATCTAAGAAGGAAAAAAATTACATTTTGAACCCATCATCAAATCTCGTAAAGTTTCGACTCAGAGCGTTTAAATTACGAAAAAGAAATAAATCGAATAAAACATTACAGATCAACTATCGAATCGCATAGGCTTCGGTTGGGAGCATTGGAATTATTTAAAATAAATAATAAACATAAATCAATAAATCAACTATCGAAACCCAAGATCGAATCTCATGAGCTCCGTAATTTGGGAGCGTTTAAAAAAAAAATAGATAATTAACAAACATAAACAATAAATCAACTATCGAATCCACTAACCATTGGTCGAAGCCTTTCCATACTCTACAGGTAATAAATCTAGATTATAAACTTTACAAAATCATAGGATAGGCCATATAGGCCAACTTGGGCCACGCTATTATGACCGTCATCAAAACCAAAGTATTTAAAAAAAACCACAGTGGCATTATGATCCTACACCAAGTAATATATCAAAACATATAAATCTTAACAAATCCCTTACAAAAACACATTCCAATAAACATCACAACGAAATGATAAACAAGCATACAAGAATCTACCACAAAATTAAAGAAAGCATGACACTAGGGATTTTCCCTTAGCCTTTATAAACATAAGCGAAATTCCCAAATCAAAAACATTTATCATTAATAGAGGTAAAATCCATTTAAAACGTTAAACCATTTCCATAAAACACAACGTTGGTTTAAAACCTGAACTATATGCATAGTCAACAATAAACTACCAAAACAACATTATCATAGTGCCATTGCAGAGAAATGGCACTGATATATTTTTTAACCATCGTATAAATTAAACCACAGTGCTGACAGAAAACAAAGAGTAGAAATAAATCAAACGAGACACCATTTTAAACATCCAACACCGAGTTTTAAATTACACAGTCATGTACAATTTTATAAATTCCCAAATGGTCTATGAACCACAAAATCCAAACCCACGATTTAAGACTAAGCATCATCACTATTTTTCCACAAACCCTGGTGAATCCCAAATGGAAGGCTTGTTACAACCCATAAACAGAGCACACCCGCAAACCCTGAAAAATGACTAAGCAGTTGGGTGAAGGCCCTTTTTATATGGGATTACCGGGTATGTGCAGTCATCCATCCCCTTGCCACAGTCGCAGGGCTTCCCCACTCTCATCCAAACTTGCAAATGAAATATGTAATGCATTAGAAGTATGCATTACTAAACACCAAAACGAAAGTATGAACAAATTAAACCATAACCAAATCCTGCATACCTGCCAAACCATTTGCGTCGACATTGTAAAATATCACCCCTTTCAGTGAAGCTCAATAGTGGAGCTCTCCCCCAATTACCAACAGAAAAAACACAATGCAAAGGTGGTTTGCAAAACCCTAGCATGGGTTTTAATGATTGTTCCATTGTGGAGGAGCCATACAACCATTCACATGGGCACATTTAACATGCCAACTATCCCCCGCTACAAATGAGATTTAAACCCTCCTCTCTATAGTTTGAGTTCATGATTTTGTGTAGAGTATTAATACCATGACTAATCCCTTAGCATTTAGGGCTAGCAAGCTTTAGGTTCCAGGTCTTTCACTTTTTCTTTCACACACAGGTAGCATAGGTTTAACGACGAAATATTTGCAATAAAGATATATACAATGTGAATTATTCGCGAGAACTAAGTAAGCCCATTTTTCCTAGGATTTCCTTACTTTTTCGAGTGAGTTGTTAGGAAAATCCTAGCCACTCCTTCCCTTTAGATACAAAGGTATGTTAGCCTCATCATTTAGTAAAATAAAAAACTAGATAACGTAACATATAATCAAACATGAATAAAACAATATCGGTGCATCAGTAAAATAGATAAAATATACATAACTGCAAATACATTGGTACATAAAAGAATGATACTAAACATCATCGTAAATAGAACTGGAACATAGGTATAAGTCATATACAAGTCCAAATTAAAGTATGATGTCGCTTAAGATCTTAGTAGTATTAATAGTGCTACAATTTTTTTTTTGAACAGATCTTAGGGACATTACAGAGAGACAAAAACCAAATCTATTGTAAAGAAGATCCTAAGAGAGGTCTGTAGTCTATGTGTGTAGACCAAAGGCGTTTTCAATATCACTCATGTCAGATGAAGAGTTCCTTTGTGGGTTTCCACATTAAATGTGTGTCTTTGATGTCTATTTTTGTTGTGAAGGAATCATTATGAGTTTTTCAAACATATATTGATACAATATTGTGGAATGGTGACCATTATGTGTCATGATCTTTACATGTTGTCTATATGCATCGACGAATCAGTCTTCCTAACTTTCTGATGTGTGTATGACGATGAAAGTCCATCCCTTGGTTTTGATCAAGCGATTTGATTATACTGTGATAAACAAATTCCCTTCCATAACTGTAGAATCCTAGTTCTCTTCATCTCCATAAATATCTCGGGTGAGACCTCACTTGCGTCACAGGTGTTTCCAACGGAGTTACACAATTGGGACAATATCTTGCCATTTCTTGATGAATAGGGAATCCTAAACCTAGGTCAATTGAAAAGACACCAACAGATTTCCAATGCTGACAATATTGTCACACTTGAGATTAAGGGGGTGTGTTCAGAAATGTAATCTCACTGGTCAAAAGTACATTAATTAGTTGGTTAGTTGAGTAGATGTTTTGGTCACCTTATATTTATTAGTGACTCATAATATTTTTTGACCCGTGGTATTATCCAAAGGTTTTGTTGTTATGTACTCCTATATATGATGGTGCTTAATAATGAGAAGGAAATGAATATTCCCTTTGTCTGTTAATTATTGAAATTTTTTTTTGCCAAAAAGATAAAAGAATTGGATTGAAAAATAAATAACAAGGATGAAATTCCTTCCACCTAAAAAACCAAAACATTAACATGGATATAACATTACTTACAGATGTAGTGGATAACTTAGTTAATATGTTGCAAAGGACATGCAATTGAACAACCCGGATTTAGAATCTTTCGCATACACACAAGCTTCATCGGGACTATACCAAGTTCACGACCACAACAAAAAAAAATGACAAACATAAGAACAAGAGCACTCCATGGATTTGATAAATACCGCATATAATAATAGTGCCATGTTTCCCTTGGGCTTTCCCTTTAACCAAACGTGGTCGATTCTGGTATTAGATTCCAGTTACAATGGTGTTCTTCCATCTCATGTGTTTCTACAAGTGAAAATGGCTGTGGGGTCTCCAACTTTAAGAGGGGAGTATTGGGAGAGTGTGGAGAGTAGTTTCTATAGTCAATTTGAGTTACTGGAAAGTAAGAATTTATATTTTCTTTACTTTTGAAGCTACAACACACTACCTTTGGGACCGAAATAATTGGGATAAGATTTTACTCTGACAGGGTGGCATACAAGTCTTCCATAGACTACACTTTTCATTGACACAATTTTTATTGACTTATATCTAGAAACACTTTTACCTAGAGAAACACCCACTTGAATTACAACCACATACTTTTCGTTGCTACCAACTCCCATTTATACAGCTCAACTTATAAAAATATATTACCTTTTCTATTGATGTATAACATGAAAAACACTTTTTACCAAGGTGTTAACTTGGGATAAAACTCAACACAACTTTATCAGGACAACTCTGTTTTTAAAAATTAAAATTTTACAGTGTCAAATATTTGTGGATTCTTTATGTTTTTCAAAAATAGTAAATGTAAACAACATTTCAACATAAATAAGACATGCATTCAACCTTGAACTATGGGTTTATATTATTTCCACATAACAAAAGAACTAACCCCCAATTACATACTTGGAAATGTGCTTGAATGTTTCACAATTTACAGAGCTTGGGCTCTGAACACTTTCCAAAGCACATGTGCTTGAGCTCTCCAACTCTTCTTAGTTTTTCTTCTTCTCCTTTTCTCCTTACTTCGTTATTCTCTCTCCACTACTGGGAACACATGCTAAATGTTTTTCATTCTTCTTCTTGTTTCTTCACTTGTAAGCTAACTAACATTAAATACTAATTAATTTCTACATAGAAACTTTAAATTCAAAAATAAAGTTAGCTTTTTTAAATATTAATTTATACATAGAAACTTAGCTTCATAAATACTCTTTGACTTATTAAATATCATGTAACACACCTAAGAATCATAAAAAATAAAATACATGCATTTATTTATTGTGCTTACTAGCAGATTCCTCATGCTTTACTTCAGTATGTTATTAATATATTTATTATGCTTGTTATGATAGGTTCTGTTGAGCGTGGCAGTGTCTAGCTCCTTTTGAAACTCTCAGCTATGCCCAGGAAGGTGATGTTCTTTATTTACTTGCTCTCAATTGATTATTATTTTTTTATGTGGGATTTTACTAGCCTAAGGCATGGGGAGGCTATCCATAGTCTTGATAGGAACCCTTATGTAATAAGTTGGTTAATTGACAACTTGAAAGGATTTAGGTCTTGCCATAGTCTAAACTATGTTGTGTGGTTACCTCCCTTAAGCGTAATGTCTTAGGGTTTGTAAGGAATAAGGTAAAACCATATGATGATCCTTCATTAATATAAATATAGTTGCAAGGGTTTTGAATAAAGTTCTAGCACTTAAGAAAATATACACGGTCTGTGATTATGTGATGCCTTACCCTATGGCCCACGATGGTTATGTTCTATGCATAATTGGTTTATACTTCGATTGCAATATAATATGGTTTGACTTAAGTGTTTTACGCTATGGTTGCAATGTATTAAAGGTTATTGACATATGTATTTTCCACCATGGTTGTGAAGTATTAATGGTTCTTGGCATAATATAAACACTAGGAATTACATGCCATGGTTCATATGATGCAAAGGTTCTTTGGAATTTGGTTATAATACAATTTTTTGATTGCATGATTACTGTTTAAATGATTATGCTATCGATTATTATTAAGCTTTGTCCTTGGTTGAATTTGGCATTAAAACACGTGACCTGTCTACGAGTTGACAACGCATGTTGATGTAATTGTAACTTCGGAATGTATTCACTTGTATTTATTATCTATTGTAATCTGATGTTTATTCTGGGATGTTATCATGTTATGTCATGCCCTGATGTTCCGATTGGGAGAATCAATAATGTAAACAAGTCATGTCAAGTCATTGTGGGTAACCCGTCGATTGTCTAAGGGTTAAAGTCCCTGCAGTTCTGGGGCACTAGGGTTATTAGACTCTCCTAGTAAAGGTCGGCCCTAGTAGGGTTTTAGTTATGTCAAGATTAGTATAAATAGAGATTTGGACTCTCTATTCAACACGGATCACTTACACACTCAAGTGTAGCGCATATTTGAGGAAGGAGAAGACACTGGGGCTAGAGAAGAAGAAGGTTACTTCTGTCGGGAGTGCATCTTACTATTTTGGGGTTTTACCTTTTGTACTGATTCTATCTCTTAGGAAGTTGCGGGGTTTTCTCCATTCATGGTTTCCCTGATGAAAAAAACTATGTTCATTGTCTCTTGTGTTTGATTGCTGTTCTTGTTGTTCTCTCAGTTAAAGTTCCTAACATAATGCTAGCTTGAATGTTGAAAAACTAACATGGTATCAGAGCTAACCTGAGAAGAAGACACTGTGTAGCTACGAGAACTAGGGCTTCATACTTTGTGGATCTCTCTCCACAAATTTTCAGCAAAATTAAGGTGGAATAACTCTCCTCCTTAGGGCACATCTTTCTGTCGAAGCAGAATCCAAGTCTGAGGTTTTTTAGTTTTGGACCTGTCACTGCTGCCGAAAATTAGGGCTTTTCAAAGAAAAGGAATTTTTCAGTGAGCCCAGGCCTGGATTGATCTCCTCCTAAAAATTGAAGTTAGAAATAAGTTTCAAGGCATTTGGGTGGACAAAACTCCGAAAAAGTAAAACCCTAATTTGCTCCTGAACCAGCTCTACAGGATTTTAGCTCAAAATTCAGATGCGACATCTTGACCTGGTAAGATCTAAAATATTTTGTATTTCCATTTGAGGTTCTTAGTTAAGATGTCTCATCATACCAAGCTTGATGAAAATATTAAGGGAGATGATAACTTCCGATGTTGGAAGTATAGGATCTCCCTGGTCTTGGAAGAGAATGAGTTAGACTCCTACATCCATGAGGAGGTTCCAGTTCTATAGGGAGATGGGGCTAATGCCTTGCATAAGAAGAAGTTGGTTATGGAAAAGAGGATCATTATTGATTCTATCAAGGATCACCTTATCCATCAGGTGTCCTCTCTCAAGACACCTAAAGATATGTTTGATGCCCTAACCAAATTGTTTGAAGGGAAGAACATAAACCGGAAGATGACTCTGAGAAACCAACTGAAGAATGTGAATATTTAGAATGTAGAAACAATCCAGTCTTACTTCACAAGAGTTTTGTAGATCAAGTAACAACTAGAATTAGTAGATGAAGAAGTGGAAAATGTAGATATTGCGATGACTACCTTGAATGGCCTTCCTAGGTCATGGGATTCTTTCATCCAAGGAATTTGTGCTAGAAAGAAGTTAGTCAAATTCAGTAGACTATGGGAAGAGTGCTCTCAAGAAGAAGCTCGGATAGCAGCTCGAGAAGAAAATATGGGAAGTGAAGATCAAGCTCTCATAGTACAGTCCAAGTCACACTCCAAGACAACCAAAAGAGGATCTCATCACTTCAGAGGTAAGCACTCTCACAAAAATAACACTAGAAAAGATTTATCTAGGATCATATGTTATACATGTGATGAAGCAGGACACTATGCAAGGAATTGTCCTAAGAAACAAAAGCTAACCAAGAGGAGCAACAAAAGAATATATCATGCTCATGCTACAGAGGATGATGAACCATCCAAGAAAAGAACTAGATATGAAAGTGAATATTATTCAAGCGAGGATGAATATGTTTTGATCTCCATTCTCACAGGTAACATTACTCATGGAAGTGATGATTGGCCTATAGACAAGGGGGCTTCCAAACATATGACTGGATTCAAGGAATCCTTTGTAAGACTGTCAGAACATGACTCACCTCACAAGGTGAAGCTAGGAGATGACTACCAATATCCAATAAAAGGTAGTGGGAAATCTTCCTATAAGCTAGACTCTGGAAAGCCTCTAACAATGAAAGAAGTATTGTTTGTGCTAGGACTCAAGAAGAACCTCCTCTCCATATCGGCATTAGATGCAAAAGGAATGCGGGTTGCATTCATAGATGGTCAAGTCATCATGTGGCCAAAAGGAAAGACTATCAATGATGTGGTAGTGATTGGAGAACAAGAAGGAGGATTGTACAAATTAAAGGGCCATCGAGATCAAGCCTTGGTCCATGACACGGTAGAGCCAAGTGAACTTTTGCATAGAAGGGTTGCACATGTACATTACAGAGCACTACCTATTTCAAGAAAAGTTGTAGAAGGTCTTCCAGAAAACCAAGCAAAACATGATGGGGTCCACAAAGGATGTGCGAAAGGAAAAAATACAAAGAAGACATTTCCAAGCAGCAAAAGCAAAGCAAAATGAATCTTGGAAATCATCCACTCCGATGTATGCGGTCCTATGTCATCAAACTCACTAAGCAGGTATGCATATTATGCTTCTTTTATTGATGACTTTTCTAGGAAGACATGGGTTTACTTCATGAAGAACAAAGACGAAGTATTCAGCAAGTTCAAGGAATTCAAAGCATTGATCAAGAACCATACTAAAAATAAGATCAAGACCCTTCGATCAGATAATGGCAGAGAATTCACTTGAAATGAATTCAAAGATCTATGCAAATAATCAAGGATTAAGAGGGAGTTGTCCACTCCTTATAATCCACAACAGAATGGGATTGCATAGAGGAAGAATAGAACTATCATGGAAGCTACAAGAGCAATGCTTCATGACCAAGACCTTCCTATGCATCTTTGGGTGGAAGCTACCAGAATAGCGGTGTATGTACAGAACCATACTCCACATAGAGTACTCAAGAACAAGACTCCTGAAGAAGTCTTCTCCAGCAAGAAAGCAGAAGTCAACCATCTCAGATTATTCAGCTATCCAGCGTACATACACATTCCAAAAGAAAAGAGAACAAAATTAGATCCTTCAGGAAAGAAGGGTATATTTGTGGGATACTCTGAAAGCTTGAAGGCTTATAGAATATATTTTATAGGATACAAGAAGATAGACATTAGTAGGGATGTAACATTTGATGAAGACACAACTTACAACAAATCCAAAAAGAGACCTGCTGAAGAACTTGAAGAAGAAAAAGCACCCAGAATTCATGATACAACCATGAATGAAGAAGCTCAAGAAGAAGATCGAGAATTTGAAGAACCACAAAGACCTGTAGATCCACCTCTGGAGAAGAATCCTCATAAAAGGAAACCTGCTTGGGTATGAGAACTTATCCAAGGTGTGGAAAGATATGCAGATCCAGAAGAGAATCACAGAGAAAGGAAGAGGACTAGATCCTCCTCCGGGTATGTAGCATTACTATGTGATTTCATTGATAAAGAACCTTCCAGTTATGAAGAAGCGGTAGAACAAAAAGAATGGAAGGATGCTATGATCGAAGAATACCAATTCATCATGAAGAATGATGTTTGGGATGTTGTCCCAAGACCAAACAGGAAGTCAGTTGTAACTTCCAAATGGATCTACAAGATCAAACATGATGCAGATGGTAGCATTGAAAAATATAAGGCAAGATTTGTGGCTCGGGGTTTCTCTCAGAAAGAAGGAATAGATTATGAAGAAACATTTTCACCTGTAGCCAGATACACTTCCATCAGATTAGTACTTGCTATGGCTGTAGTGATGAAATG
>LPNX011094264.1:0-15791 GCA_001517045.1 Pseudotsuga menziesii
GGCGCATGAGGTTGATCATCGTCCATTCTAACATTAAATGCATCATTGATTAATGCATTTGCACCATCATCCTCAATTATGTTATCATCATGATCATTGTATAATTCCATGTCATCATTAACTTGATCATTATCAGTATTCGTAGGACCTGCATATTGACGTTCCTCCTGCACTAGTTGTTCCTGCGTAATTACCACATTCTCCATGTTTGGAAAAGCCCTAGGAGGCCCTTGCTTTATAATTACAATTAAAACATCAAACAACCAATGTTAGTCATGTCGATTAAGTAACCAAAATAAAAATGATACAATATACAATTACAAAAACTCTCAATATAAAGACCGAATGATATATAATCATGAATTATATATTTGACTTACCAATGGATGATATTCATGCCCCCCCTCAACATGTCCATGTTCTCTACAATGTCTTTTAGCTGTTTTGATCAGTAACCTTCTCGTATTAAAGCCCCTACATCGACTGCAAGGACAATAACATTTTCCATCACCCCTTCTTTCCATTCCCTCCCACAACCTAGCAAGCAATTATCAATTTTGTTCTGCCGGATCTTGATGACCTGTAACATCATTGTTACGTGACATTTTATTACTCAAACCCTAAGAACAAAGTATGAGCAAACCCAAGTATATAATGAGTCGTCTTTTCCACAAGGGTTAGAACCAAATCCAAAGAGCAAGACAAAAATCCAAGACCAAGTGGGAAGATCCCCACAAAAGAGCAAGGCCAAAATCGGCCAAGACCAAGTGGGAAGATCCCCACAAAAAAGCAACCCCAAAATCCAAGACCAAGTGGGAAGATCCCCACAAAAGAGCAACGCCAAAATCGGCCAAGACCAAGTGGGAAGATCCCCACAAAAGAGCAACCCCAAAATCCAAGGCCAAGTGGGAAGATCCCCACAAAAGAGCAACGCCAAAAACCACGACCAAGTGGGAAGATCCCCACAAAAGAGCAACGCCAAAAAAAAACCCTTAGGAATTTCGCACTTCTTAACCAAGAGATAAGTGCGAGACTCAGTGTGTGAGATAATGAACCTAGCCGTACATCTATTTATATGAAAAATGAACCTAGCCTTTCCATTTTAATGTGTGTGGGATAATGTCTTAAGTGTCGCTTTCCATTTTAAATAATAAACCAATTACGACAAATTATTAAATGATTGATAAGACATTAGTAAATGAATGAGTAATTGAAGCGCCGTCGCTTAAGCGACGCTTAGGAAGGATAGCCGTCGCTTAAGCAACGCTTAGGTGGATAGCCGTCGCTTAAGCGACGCTTGGAAGCCTAGCCATCGCTTAAGCGACGCTGACAACCACCATTTCAAAAAAAAAAATTATCTTCCTGATTTTTGGCACTGTTAAAATATAAAATCCACGCACCGTCGGAAAAAACCGTCGGATTTTGGATCGAAATGTAGTAGTGTGTAGAATCCATAAAAGAATATAGAGACTATTTTTTCACCAAAGATGGCTTGTATCTGAGAATGTATGGAGGCACCAAAGCACCCTCACTACTGCCCAAGTATGCAACAGACTACATAGTGCTTAAGGAGGCAGTTAGAAAAGTATTTCTAGATGGTTTAGGAAATAATTTATTCGATATAAAGAAAGTTGTGTTCCCACCTGTACCTTTCTATGTAGGAAGATATGAGTTTAATGGGGTAAAGAGTGCTCCGAAATTTGTTAAAGAGCTGGGTATATTTCATTTCGGAGAAGTGAGCTTCCACAGAAATGACTCTCAAGGTAAGGTGGCAGCTCATAAAGCAACTCATAAGGTGAATTATGAGTATTTAGACTATGTAGACAAAGAGGAGCAAGTGTATAGAAATATTTATAGTGTGGCCTCGTTGAGCAAAAGTTTGTAAAGAAAGGCCCATGGAATTAAAGGGAGCAGCAACAATAATCCAAAACCTAATGATAAAGAGGAGGAATCTACTAGAAAAGAAAAAGAGGAGAGTGCCCGAAAAATATCAGAAGGTGCAAGGAAGCTTCTGGATGAAGAAAAGCAAAGAGAAACAAAGGAAGAAGATGCCAAGATAGCAGAATAAGAAGAAAAGAGAAAAAAGAAGGAGGCTATCTTAGAAAATATTGCACAAATCCAACAAGATATATCTCAAGAAGCCTTGAACATTGAGCTAGGAATATAGGATACAGAAGATCCCACATAAGGGCAAAATCGAGAAAATGAAGAAGCACTAACAGGTGGAGATCAGGAGAAAATCCATGTTTGGGATAGTATAGAGAACCCGCTATCCACATCCAACAACATCCTTACTGGGGGTCATGTTCCCATAGCTGAAATGGGGCTAATACCATTTACCCCATCTAAACAATATGATGTGGCATGCTTGGAGGATATTTTTTTTGATCCTAAAATGAAATCCATTACAAGGAGAACATAAAAAACCTTGAAGGTGGAGACTCAGCCACTAGTGACCACAGTAACATAGAGGACAGTTATGAAGAATGTGGAATAACACCCAAAGCAATTGGATTCTATGGGCATTGCAAATTCCTATGCCAATGCTCACAATGTAGAAAGGCTTCTAGAAAACATTGAGCAGTATCAGGGGAAGATGGCTGAAATCAAGGAGGTGTTCAGGAAAGAAAAGAAGGTGGGGAGAGATTCCAAAAGAAAATATGAAGCTACCTTATCATATTTTGAGAGGCTTCAACAGGGATACCAAATTTTGGAAGAAGAACGAGACAATTTGAAATCATCTAATGAAGAGTTAAGTAAGGAAAAAGGAAATTTGGAAAACAAGGTTGTAGAATTAGAACTGTAGAAGACTACTACTGAGCAAAAAGAAAAATAGTATGAAACCCAGGTAGCATCATTGGAGGCACAAAAGGATTCATTGGAGTTTTTGTTGAAAGTAGAAAATGAGCAGAGAATGGATATAGAGCCATTGACAAAGCATGCCCTCATGCTCAGACATAATATTTACCAAATGCAACTCCCGATAGTGGTGAATATGTTGAAGGTTCACCAAATGGAAGCTAGGTTGGAAGAGATTTCAGGTATAACGTCCCATTTTAAAGATGAGATCCAGGATGTCCTGGAAATCCTTCAAGGGTGTTTGACTTGGTTGGAAACAACTAAGGATCCTCCAGTAGATGGACCGATCAAAGGCTCTGAGAGAGTGAAGCTAGAATATGAGCTGATAGAATTCGGAAATAAAATAGTAGAGGAAATGATAAGGGAAACCCAGAGGACTAAAGGCGTTTGCACACAGTTATGTAGAAATGCACTTACAACTTATAACCACTGCCAAACATCTGCCAAGAAGAGTTTAGATGAATTACAAGAGCATGATGAATACTTGAAACAACTACAGGCTAGATGGAAGGAGGATGAATGGGGCATTCAGCTGATCAAAATTTTATATGAGGGAGTGCTTAAGAATATGACAACCCAGGCAGTAGTAAGCAACCATCCATTGGAAGATAAACTTTGATTGATTCCAGCCAGGATGGCAAATATAAAAGCTCAAGTTGACAAGCATGAAGTCACTAGCAGATTTCTAAAGCGATCAGAATTTGAGACAATAGTGATAGATGCCAATACCTGGAGGTAGGTTATCAATGAGGTGGCTGGTCCCACTTAGAATGTTGTGTTTTATTGATACATATTTTGTAATATTTAATTTTTTCCTAAATTAGCGAACTCACTAGGAGACAAAGTCAATTTTTGTAATTGATTTGTGTAAAGGAACCTAAAGGGCAAGGAAGGCCAAAAGACATTTCAAATTGTATAAATACAGATCAAGTCGATGGAGGAGAGGACTTTTCCATGCTATCTTTTTGTGAGGTTTATTGTAATAAGAACAACTTCCTTTTATAATAAAGAAGGTTATTATTTTGCTGGAGAAGGGGCTATGAAGTTTCAAATGCATGCTGTAGATTGGTTGAATGTTGAATTGTTTATGTTTCAACTTATTCTACAAACTATGAGATCGTTCTAACTTATGAATTACTTCCATGTTATGAATGGATTTTCTGTTATTTTTTATGAAACTTATGCATTATATTGAGTGATGAATGTTTTAATCAACAATGAGCAATATATTTGTTTATCTTTCTCTGTGTATTCATGTATTCTAAATTATGAACAACTACCTGTAATATTCTTTGTGCCTAGTATTGCTGGTTTTAATGGAGGAAACTGATAGAGTAAGAACATTTAGGGAATTTTTGTGCAGTTGGTTATGTATACATATGTATTTTTGCTTACATTGATAATCATCATTTGAAATATGAATGCTAAGACAAATATGTTTTTATAGGTACCACTCACTACAGAAATCATGACAAAGAAGGAAAGGAAGAAGCTTAAGGTTGTTGATTATGATTCTAACACAGAAGATGCAGAGGTCTCGACGACGGTAAGGACTGAAATAGTGTATGAAGACACTAAGTAAATTATAGGAGCAGAGCATGAGATAAAATGGGGTCAAACCTACCCCATGATGGTTGAAGGGAAAGTGCCAAAAACTGGTTTGGGAGACCTAGTTCTGTATGAGAACATATTGAGGTCTAGGATAACTAAGATAGCAGCTAGGACGAATATTTTTCCCTATGCAGAGGTCATTGGATGGATGTTTCCCAAGATAGACATAGTGGGATTTATGATAAATGATGAGAAGGGTCAGCATATGGAATCTTTCGCACCTACATTCATTTCGGCAACCTACAGTCTACCTAAAAAGGAGGTAAGTGTAACAACGGAGCGGGTCCTAAGTCTAAAGTTTGATTATACAACCAATGCAAAGAACATGGTGGCTAAGGGGAAGACCTTTAGACATAAACAATCAGGAGAATATGAGACGATCCATCTTCAAACCCCATTCAGGATAATAGCATTATTGTTGAGCAAGCTATATGGTAGTGCTAATGGTAAGATGTATAATGTTGGTTGGCTGCCCCTCATGTACTACATTGCCATGGAGGGAATGATTTTTAACTGGGTAGATATAGCTACTAGGAACTTGGCCAAATGTGTCAAGGTAGCTCAGGAAGGCCTGAAATAGAGAAAAAACGGAATTTTTCATGTCATCTTTTTTTATAGATTGCATACTCTATAGAAACGGGTTTGAGAAGCTTAACTATGTATGGAAGGAGGGGAGGGCCCCTATATATGTCACATACCAGATTACGGTATCCCATAAATATCATAACCACTACCGACTGATATGTGAGGAATTTATCGGACCCCTGTATAAATTAATCTTTTCAAAAGATTGTCCATGCCTGTCAGAAGGAGCTGTAGAATCCACAAAAGAATATGGAGACTATTTTTTCACTGAAGATGGCACATATCTGAGAATGTATGGAGGAACCAAAGCACCCTCACTACTGTCCAAGTATGCAACAGACTACATAGTGCTTAAGGAGGTAGTTAGACAAGTATTTCTATATGGTTTTGGAAATCATTTATTTGATATAAATAAAGTTGTGTTCCCACCTGTACCTTTCTATGTAGGGAGCTGCAAGTTTAATGGGGTAAAGAGTGCTCCAGACTTTGTTAAATAGCTAGGAATATTTCATTTTGGAGAAGTGAGCTTCCACATAAATGACTTTCAAGGAAAGGTGGTAACTCATAAAGAAACTCATAAGGTGAATTATGAGTATTTAGACTATGTAGACAAAGAGGAGCAAGTGTATAGAAATATTCACATCATGGCCTCCTTGAGCAAAAGTTTGAAAAGAAAGGCCCGTGGAGTAAAAGGGAGCAGCAACAATAATCCAAAACCTAATGATAAAGAGGAGGAAGCTGCTAGAAAAGAAAAAGAGGAGAATTCCTGAAAAACAGCAGAAGGTGCAAGGAAGCTTCTGGATGAAGAAAAGAGAAACAAAGGAAGAAGATGCCAAGAGAGCAGAAGAAGAAGAAAAGAGAAAAAAAGAGGAGGATATATTATAAAAGATTGCACAAATCCAAAAAGATATAGCTCAAGAAGCCTTGAACACTGAGCTAGGAATACAGGATACAGAAGAGCCCACAAAAGGGAAAAACCAGGAAAACGAAGAAGTAGTAGCGGGTGGAGATTAGGATTAAAGCCCTATTCAGGATAGTACAGAGAACCCCCCATCCACATCCAGCAACATCCTTACTGGGGGTCATGTTCCCATAGCTGAAATGGTGTTGATACCATTTACCCCATCTAAAAATATGTTGTGGCATGCTTGGAGGATATTCATTTTGATCCTAAAACTAAATCCATTACATGGAGAACAGAGAAAACCTTGAAGGTGGGGACTCAGCCACCAGTGACCACAGTAACAGAGAGGACAGTTATGAATAATGTGGAAGAACACCCAAAGCAATTGGCTTCTATGGGAATTTCAAATGCCTATGCCAATGCTCACAATTTAGACAGGCTTCTAGAAAACATTAAGCAGTATATGTGGAATATGGCTGAAATGAAGGAGGTGTTGAGGAAAGAAGAGAAGGTGGGGAGAGATTCCAAAAGAAAATATGAAGCCGCCTTATCATATTTTAAGAGAATTCAATAGGGACACCAAATTTTGGAAAAAAGGGACAATTTGAAATCATATAATGAATATTTAAGTAAGGAAAAAGGAAATTTGGAAAACAAGGTTGCAGAATTAGAACTGCAGAAGACTACTACTGAGCAGAAAGAAAAACAATATGAAACCCAAGTAGCATCATTGGAGGCACAAAAGGCTTCATTGGAGGTTTTTTTGAAAGTGGAAAATGAGTAGAGAATGGATATAGAGCCATTGACAAAGAAATCCCTCATGCTTAGACATAAAATTTACCAGATGCAGCTCCAAATAGTGGAGGAGATGTTGAAGGTTCACCAAGTGGAAGCTAGGTTGGAAGAGATTTCAAGTATAGCGTCCCGTTTTAAAAATGAGACCCATGATGTCCTAGAAATCCTTCAAGGGTGTTTGTTATACACCTGAGTGGCACCTCTCCGTCCGAGTGCTGATATCCCTCATGTCGGCACACAAAAGGACACTTATGGATAGAGGTTTTCCCTTAACACTATAGCTTGGCTTGTCATGAAATACATTCTACCTTCATCCAGCTAGTTACTTTGCCATTTAGCCATGTTGGGATGTATTCGTGACTCTCATTCTTGACAACTCGTGAGTCATTCGCGAGTCTCCTTCACAGCAAGTCACGAATCCTTGTATTTGCGGGTTGCGCTTATACAGAGTCACGAGTCATTCGCGGGATCGAATGTCATTTAACAAGTAAGTTCCTTTAACCCTCTTATTTCCTATTCTGCACTTCAGAAGTCAATTGTCTGCAAGTGTTTGAGTATGCTGGTAATCCCCGACCTACGTTTATTAGGTGCATAATCCCTTACAACAAAACTGGTGACTCCGCTAGGGAAGCCTAGACTGCTGTAGGTCATTTCTATTATCCTGACCAGTTGTGCTTGTGAGTCTGCTTGTGGTTTATTATCCTGGATCTTGTTTACTTCAGTGTTTGAAAGTCTTAGGGTTTTTTTTCTTTGCTTTTAATAAAAATTTTATACCCATTCACGGGTTGTCCTACTGGACAGTCGCGAGTAAAAATTTGCATTCGCGGGTTGTTATACTACACAGTCGCGAGTCATTCGCGAGTTGCACTGCTAGACAGTCGCGAGTACTCCTGAAGATTTGTATTTTTAAAGAAGAGTTTGCTTGTGTCTTTTCTTGTTATAGTCCTTGTTTTCTGAGAAGACTTTCGTTAAGAATGCTGTAGAGTTTGCTTGATTGCCTCAGGTGATCACATCTTAGTGCTTTTTGAAAGCGATTGAGTCTTTTTACTTGATTTATTTACTGTTTGCATCCTGAAGCTTTTGGCCTGTTTGGGTTCTTGGTCCAAGTGTCTTAGTCCAGATCAGTGATAAGGGTCTTGGACTCTGTTTTTCCAGTCTGATTTCTGACAGTTGCTAGTTTGCACTTGCCTTTTTTAAGTCTGCAGTGGCTTTGTGTCATTGTTTAGAACCCAAGCTAGGGTTTCTAGCCTGCTTATCTTGCTGGTCTGTAGGTTCTGTCAGCCTGTTTTGTTTCAGTTTGTAGTTTGTATACAGTTTATAAGTTTCAAGTTGACTCAAACATAGTGCATTGTAGATGCATAGTAGTTTCTTTGAGCAATTTTTAAAGTGAAAACAAAACATAGTTAGTCTTTTGCATTGTAATTTTTGCATAAGTAGTGTTTGCTTCATTTTAAAAATATATAATCTCAGAAAATTACAAAAACATAGGTTTAGTTTCTCTTATGAGTGTTGTAGTTCATCAATACATATTTGAAAAAATGAAAAGAAGTTTGTTTTATAGTAGTAGTTTGCTTTGAATGCACTTTACTTTCATTTATTTTCTGTTGAGTCAAAACACCATACAGTATATCACTTCCACTTCCTCTTGAGTAAGAAACAACCCTTAAAATAAACGCATAAATTAAAATTTATTAGTAAGTTTTTATTTCTAGGGGCCTTTCACCTACTAGCTTAGGCTAGACTTGTGGGCTAGGGAGTGTAAACTTCCCACAAGTTATAAACTCAGACGTAGTGGACCTATCTTTAGGTAAATCCTTGATTCTATCACTGTATCTGGGAAGCTCCTCTCAAACGGGAGTTAAGCACTAAGCCGCGTGGAGGCTTGGACAGAGGGGATAACCCCCCAAATCCTTGTCAAAACGTAACCCAGGACTTTTACGCATTTGGGGATTCTGTCCTAGATAGAGTTTTGGGCTCAGCTACCCTGCCCATGCGTACGAGTTCGGCTTGCGACTGTCCCCCCAGACAGCTGGTATTGTCAAGGTAGCCTTAGTCTCTTGTCTCTTTAGGGTTCATACCTAGGTAAACCGGAAGGTTATTTCTGGTTCACCTCGAATGGGCTTGGAAGGTAACCCTTGTGGAAAGTGCAGGAGGGTGGTGGGTTATTCCTCTGCTTGTGCCTGAGAACCCCTCAAGGATGCCAAGTAACTGTTCATCAGCTTTCTTCGGGAAAGCATATCTTTATACCCTGGTTTGATTGCTTGAGACTCTAGGATCTTTTTAGTGTATGCTCTGTGGATTTGCTTGTGCTTAGTTGAATTTAGGGTGTGATTAAGTCAAATTTTTAATTCTGGAGGACCAACTAGTTAGAAGGTCAAGAAGGTTGAGAAACCTTCCTCCTCTTCCTGCATTGGAGCCTCCACCTTTACCCCAAAGGCGGAGATTAGGCACAGACGGTTCTTTTGAACCAGTAGGAGTAAGTGAGGTTCTTGGTGAACCTGAATTAATAGCTAACCGTTTTGATTTAGACACAGTCGAGATAGAAGAATTGCAGACTGAAGAGTTTGCAAGAAATTTTAACTCTCCCTTGACTGATCTTAACGATCCTGTGATCGTCCAAGTTAGACCTTTTAGTTCACCAGTAGTAGGTGTCCCTTTGAGTAGAGTCATGTCTTCTGCAGAAGAGAGTTCTTTTGTTTTTACCTCAACCCTTCCGGTTGAAGGGGTACTACCCCCCCCGGTTAGTGCCCCTAGATCTAGTTTGCCTTCTACCCCTTTAACTCCAGCGAGCCAAGTGGTTCAACCACCGGTTCACTCCAACATAGGAGGTATTTCTGGTAACACGGTTGCTGGGATCCCCAGTATACCTACCATTCCCTCTTCCTTCCCTTACACTACTCAGAGTGGTCCGGTAGGATCCTCGGCTTATGTCCAAGGATTTCCTTGGAATGGGGGGCATATCCCCCCATCTAGTCCATACGTAGGTCCATCTCCTTCATATGTAGGAGTGCAGTTTGGAGGCAACACCTATTATGGGCAGAGCTTCCATACCCCTATTTCGGTCCCATACATGAGCTCTCCCTTCTCTTTGTTTAGCGGAGGGATACCTGCTCCAGTCTTTCAAACCCCAGCTTCTATGGGGATGGCCCGAACCACTTACACTGCACCTCCCACCCAAAATCCTGTGGCCTACGGATGGAATCCATTTCAAGGTAACCTTCCCACTTCACAATCGGTGTCAGGGGGAAACCCCACCTTTACCTATGGGAATTCGGGGGCTGGACCCTCTAATCCCCAAGCTGGCACATCTAGTGCACCGATGAGGCCCAAACTTCCTTTTCTAGCAACTTTGAACTTGCTAGACTCATCCAAACTGATGAATGATCCGGTGAGGCATGACCCCTTGTGGCCACCTGTTCCCACCAAACTGCCCTCGGACATCCCTAATTTCGAAGGTAAGGCTGGTGAAGATCCTGGGGCTCATGCCACCACCTTCCACTTATGGGGTTCTTCCAACTCATTGAATGAAGATTCAGTGAGATTGAGATTGTTCCAGAGGACCTTGACTGGCACTATGGAAAAATGGTACATTGAGCTGCCTTCTGCTACTTTTAGTAGCTTATGGGACCTAGCTAGTGCTTTCCTCAGCCACTTTCAGCTTCCAGTCCATTACGACTTCAGAATGGATTTGTTGTCTACTTTCAGACAAAACAAGGCAACCCACATCTCGGATCATATCCAAGAGTGGAGGAGGTGAAAGACTCTTATCAAAGCTACCATCCCTCCTGAGTTTCTATTAGAGTGGTTCCTTAAGTCATTGTTGCCATACATTTCTAAGGATGTTTCCACATCAGGAGTGACTAGTGAAGAAGAAGCCATACTCAGGGCCCAGCAGTTGGACTTGATTTATTCATAGTCTAGGATTCTATATGAAATTATCCCTGAGGCACAAAGGCCTTCACATGAGGCCGAGAAACCCAAGCCTGGACCCCATACCGATGGTGTAGTTGGGTCCATAAACTCTCCCACTGTAGAGTCTTTGACAAAACAACTTCACCAATTGTCTGTCAAACAGTCTACGGTGGAGGCAGCAAAGTCTGCCCCCTCCCCCCAAAGTGCAATTTTTTTTGCACAAACCTCTTCGAAGGGCAATCAGCAGCCCAGTGGGAAGAAGAAGAAAGGTAAAAAGGGAGAGGGAAACCAAAACCAAAACAAGCCAAAGCCTGCAAACAATGCTGATGGGGGAAAAAAGGAAAAGAAGAAAGTCAAGTTCCCTTGTAAGTTGTGCCAAGGGGACCATCTTACTCATCTTTTTCCCCTCATGGAACAAGCTCAGAAGCTGTTACAAGATCAACCGCCGGCTGTCCTGAAGGATCCGTTTCCCCAAGGGCAGAATTCTACTTCAAATTCTACTGTAGCAGGGGGCACTCAAGCTGCCCCTGACCCCAATTATATCAACATGGTTAGATCCTCAACTTTGTTACAAACCAGGAACAAAAACTATGAGAAGGAGACCGATGAGAAGGGTAAAGCTGTAGTTGAATCTTCCAACCCTCTCACTATAGAGAAACCTACAGAAATAATGCCAAAGATACCCAAAGGTGTCTTTAAGAAGACTTTGCATAACCCAAATGCTAGAGCCACTTCTAACTACTCTGTAGTTGAAGACTTGGCTCAGACTCCTTGTGCAATGTCAGCTTTAGAGGTGCTACAGAGCTGTCCCGCTCAGCGGGATGCCCTCTTAGCAGCTTTAGGTAGCATTGACTCTTCGAGTCTCTTAGCAAAATTTAATCTCTCTGATGTTAAAATTTGCCTCCCTTACCATGTAGCTCTATCAATAGATGTTGTCCATGGTGGTAAGACCATTGGACGAGCAGTTGTTGATGAGGGAGTCTCTACTTGTGTTATGTCCCTGGCCTGTTGGAAATCTCTTGGATCCCCAGAGCTGGTCCCATCAACCACTTTACTTACTGCTTTTGATGGAAGGTCTTTCCATCCACATGGTATCCTACCAGCTTTTGAGATTAAGTTGGCTGGCAAAGCAGTGTCTGTTGAATTCGAAGTGATTGATGCTCCATTGGACTACAATTTGCTTCTGGGTAGGAATTGGACTTATGCAATGTCTGTTGTTGCATCTGCGGTCTTTCGTGTCATGGTTTTTCCACATGAGGGCAAGGTGGTCACTGTTGACCAACTTGATTTTACCCGTAAAGGCCACATAGAGTCTAAAGATTCCACTCCGCCATTGGTTGATTAGGCCAAACCTGCTGCACAGAGCTTGGGGGATGGAATGTATGCATCGTTGATGGGCACATTTGATATTCCATCTCCGGTCCTTTATATCGGTTCTACTACTGTAGGGAAGTCCATTGATTCAGTGGTCGATAGGACTGATCCTTGGGTCCTCCCAACCCCTCAGGAACCGGAAGTGCCCTTATCTGCAGTGGAAGTGGCATATCAAGCTATTACCCAAACCACTGTAGATCCCATTCCAGATCCTCTTACAGTCTCGGATGATCTGGAAGAAGTCTATATGCCCGCATGGGCGGAAAACTCTTTACATTCCATAGATTGCTTAGACACTATTTTACCTTTCGACGAAGCCATTCTGGAAGATATGTGTGCATGTGATAAGATATGTGAGGATATTCATCACCGATCTTATTTCCTTCCAGAGCTAAGCAAGATAGAAAACCAAGAGTTTCATGTGAGATTGTCGGATGATGTTGATACACCCGTCAACCCTTTACCTAGGGAAGGAGTGTTTGCCAAGGGGAATATGGCAAAAATTTCCGCCACTATACCGATCAACATCTCTATAAAGCCAGATGTCGTGGAAAATATCTATATAGGTGCAAACTGCTCTCCGGAGGAGATTGCCATTTATACTGCCCTTTTCAAAGAATTCCATGATATCTTTGCCTGGTCATATGAGGAGATGCCAGGCATTGATCCATCTATTGTTCAACATGAGATCCCAACCTATCCTGATGCTAAGCCAGTTCGGCAAAAATTATGCCCCGTGAACCTACGTAAAGTGGCGGCTGTGAAGGCAGAGGTTGAAAAGCTGTTGAAAGCGGGTTTTATATATCTCGTAGCTTTGACTGAATGGGTGTCCAACCCCGTTCCTGTTGATAAAAAGAAAGGGACTATTCGCGTTTGTATGGACTTTCGAGACCTTAACAAATCCTGTCCTAAGGACAACTACCCTACACTATTTATTGATCAAATCATAGATACATGTGCGGGTAGTAAGGTATTCTCGTTTATGGATGGTTTTTTCGGATACAATCAAATCCAAATCAAACCGGAGGACCAGTACAAAACTGCTTTTATTTTCCCTTGGGGTACATCCGTATATATAAAAATGCCCTTTGGATTGAAAAATGCAGGGGCATCCTTTCAGCGAGCCATGAACTTTGCTTTTCACGATATAAAAGCCATTGTCGAGCCTTACCTGGATGATCTACCTGCTCATTCTCGCAAGAGGATCCAGCATCCAGATCATTTATGATTGATTTTTGAGAGATGCAGGTACTATAAAATTCACTTGAATCCCCACAAGTGTGTTTTCTGCGTCGAATCAGGTAGATTGCTTGGATTCATTGTCTCTAGTAGGGGCATTCAGGTGGATCCTTTAAAAGTTGAGGCCATTGTAAATCTGCCTCCTCCTCGTTCACTTAGGAAACTTCAGAGTCTACAAGGTAAGTCTAACTTCCTTCGACGTTTCATCGTTAATTATGCCAAGATCACAAAAGGTTTCATGCGCCTGCTTAAACAGGACACCCCATTTGTATGGGATGAAACTGCACAACTTGCGTTCGAGGCATTGAAAAAAGCCTTGCTGTCGGCTCCTTTATTACGCCCGCCAGATTACTCTAGGGATTTTTTATTATATCTGGCCGCGTCGGAGTCTACCATTGGGGTAGTGCTAGTTCAGGAGGATGACAAGCTCATTGAGCATGTTGTCTATTATCTTAGCCGTGCTCTGGTTGGACCTGAGCTTAAGTACTCCCATGTCGAGAAGTTAGCCTTAGCGGCTGTTTATGCTGTACAGAGGTTACGGCACTACATCTTACTGAGGACCACTATTGTAGTGGCGGATGTAAACCCTTTCCAATATGTTTTATCCCGACGGATTGTTGGGGGAAAATTTAATAAGTGGATAGTCATTATCCAAGAGTTTGACTTGGTTTTCCAATCCGCCAAATCCAAAAAGTCCTTAGTTTTTGCTGAGCTTATAGCAAAATTCCCTATGGAAGAAGATGTAGTGGTGGAAGATGACTCATTCCCAGATGAGCACATCTTTCTTATATCCACCTCTGATCCTTGGTACGGAGATATTATTATATATCTCCAGACTTTGAAGTATCCTACCGCTTACTCTAGAGAAGACGGACGCAAGTTACGCCTTCATGCTAAAAACTACCTCATAATAGGAGATACATTATATCAACGAGGGGTAGATTCCATCTTGCGTCGCTACCTTACTCATGAGGAAGCGGAGATTGTCCTAAATGATTCCCATAGCGGAGCGTGTGGGGGTCATTTATCTAGGTTAGCAATGGCCCAGAAGATATTATGTGCCGGGTATTTCTGGCCCACCATCTTCAAAGATTGTGTGGAAGCTGTGAAACGCTGTCATCCATGTTAGCTGTACACCAGAAAAATGCGGTCACATCCTGCTCCCTTGTTTCCCGTCGTCTCGGTAGGCCCCTTCATGAAGTGGGGAATCGATTATATGACATGCAACCCAGCCTCGACTGGGGGGCATAAATACATCATTGTCGCTGTCGACTACTTCACAAAATGGGCAGAGGCAATGCCTACTTTCAAAGACAATGGGGAAACGGCAGCTTTCTTCGTGTTTAATCAGATTATTGCTAGGTTTGGTATTCCCAAAGTGATTGTCACTGACAATGGCAATCATTTCCAAAATCACATGATGACAGAGCTGACCACCATGCTCAGATTCCGACAAGGACATTCTTATCCATATTATCCGCAAGCAAATGGTCAGGTTGAGGCTGTAAACAAAACTTTAAAAACTATCCTTAAATGTACTATTGATGCAGCCCGTTGAAATTGGCACATCATGTTATATCCTGCTCTTTGGCTTATCGAACCAATGTCAAAACTACTACGGGTTTTTCCCCCTTCCAACTCGTTCACGGGGTGGAAGCTATTACACCGATTGAATGCGAAATCCCATCCTTGCAGATAGCTATTCATGTGCTACTTGACACAACTGAGCTTGAGGAATGGTTGCTCCATTTAGAACACCTTGATGAACAACGTAGAGATGCGTTGACTGCAAATCAGGCTAATAAGAATAGGGTTAAATCTCAATATGATAAAACGGTCAAACCTTGGGTTTTCTCTAAGGGGGAACTTGTCTTGCTCTAGGACCAAGATAAAGAACCCTTGGGGGTAGGAAAATTCAAGGCTATGTGGTTGGGACCCTATGTTGTGTCTAAATTTTTGACTTAAGGCACATATGAATTAGTGGATTATGATGGGAATAAGCTGCCTGAGCCTAGAAATGGGCTCTACCTGAAGAAGTACTATGCTTAGGCTTAGCAATTTTTCTTGTATATTAATGTATGTATTTTTATGTACATTAGGTTGTCAGTTTCGTTTTTTATACTATCTGCTAGTTGTTGCAGATGTCTTCTGAAATGTATGTAGTTTTTGCTGATGGCACCAGTCGTCATACTTGTAACCTGGCTTCGGCAGCATGGGTTATCTATTCCCCTTCAGGATAGCTTGTTGCCGTGGGTGGCGCTTGTCTAGGTCCTGCTTCCAATAATGTTGCTGAGTATAGGGCTGTCATTGAGCTCCTATGGGATGCTTTGTCACAAGGCATCACCCAGCTCGAAGTCCGTTTGGATTCTCAGTTGGTTGTTTCCCAGCTTAATCGAGCTTATAAGGTGCGTAATCCTACATTATTACGTCAGTTCATGCAAATACATTTACTGGAAAGACATTTTGAAGTTATTACTTTTAATCACATTCCACGAAACCAAAATTCATTAAC
>LPNX011094264.1:36461-53488 GCA_001517045.1 Pseudotsuga menziesii
GTGCAGCTGAAGCAACGAAAGAAATAGTATGGCTCAGGAAAATACTTGAAGATTTGCAAGAAAAATAAGAGAACTCCACTCCATTGTTGGTCGACAATACTTCTGCAATCAAGCTGGCTAAGAATCCTAGATTCCATGATCAAACCAAACACATCAACACAAAGTATCATTTGATTCGACATCATGTAGAGGCCAAGACAGTCCATCTTCGAAATTGTTCCACAAATGATCAAGTTGCAGAAATATTCACCAAAGCGCTTGGATGAGAAAAGTTTGAAAGATTCAGAAACATGCTCGGACTTACAAACACCCCTTTGGATTAAGAGGTGGATTGTTAGAATAATCCGTCGGGATTATTGTAAATAAATAATAAATAGGAATATGAATAGATAGGAAGGTGAAAAGGCTGGTTATCAACCGCCACATTGTAATGTATAAATAAATGTTTCAGCAATGAATAGATTGAATCGGGAGTTATTACCAACACCTACCCTGTCGATGTTGAGCTCATCTTGTCGATAATGGGTTTGTCGAAGGTTGGACATGACCCTGTGCCATATTTGCGCTAGAACAGAGACACCACCAAGATGAAGCATAAGTATACACTTCAATGAGCAGGTTGGGGATTCCTTATTTCCTCTATAGAGGAAAACATGGTAAGGTTTGCAGCTAGAATCTTATCTTGCAAGCTGTTGCACAAGATGAGACTGGTTGAGTGCACCGTCAGCGCGATAGAAATCACAGAGTAGTGCGTAGTTGGAGTAATCTTTATCTGGTCATAGTTCCTGCTAAATGAACTGATAGATGATGTAGAGCAAGGCCAGGAGGAACCTAGGGACAAATTTCATTACTCTTGGCTACTCATAATAATATCTTTCATTCTGTGGTCCAACCCATTGGAGTACCAGCCAATGGATGTCCCAGTTCTTTTCCTTGGCGTAAAGTATCAGAACCTATGGGAGGATAAAGTGAACAAGATCCAGTATATAGATAATAGCATCGAGTTATTTCTGCATGGCAAGGCCATGCGTAATGTTATTAGGCGGTCCCATAGAGTAAGGGACATGACGGTGCATAGATATGTGACATTCATTAACTTTCAGGCCGGTGTACATAACACTATTATGAAACCGAGGCAGGACCCAACCAAGCAAGCGCACTAGGAAGGATTTATGATCATTGATGCAGATGTAGATGCAATTATCCAAGAATGGCCTGAAGAATGGTGTGGCCCAGTCAACAAGCAGGTGGACCAAGGAGAAAACCACGAAGGACATGTCCAAGGAGAGGACTGAGGAGAGGGTCAAGGAAATGGCCAAGGGAATGGTTAGGGTCATGACCAAGATGATGGGAAAGGGAATGATGGCAACAAAAAGCAAGACAATAAGTCATCAAGCCCTGATGATGATGATAGTGAGAAAAGAAGGATGATGATGAGGATGACTCATAAGGCACACCTACTGATGAGGATGTGAAAAAGGCCCATGAAGAGTCATGCAATGCAAAGAAACATCAGTGAAATAAGTGCAAAGTGGACAAATTGGCTAACATGGTCGACTTAGCCGATGAGGACATAAGCTTGTTTTCTGACGCCATTGCAAAGGTTTCAAAGTCCAGTCTGAAGGGAATAAGTAAGAAACAGTTGTGACTGACCAACGAGCTCATTGGGTACATCAACCAGCTGATAGAGGCCATAAATGAAGTTAAAGCCACTGTTGAGGAATAAATGTATGGCGTAGATCCCATTATCCCACTAGTAACACCAGAGTTGGTGCCACCGATAAAAGTAGAAATCCAGGCACAAGTAATGGAGATAGGGACGACTAAGTTTGATGATGTTGTTCATGGATTTTAGTTGCTAAACATGGACTTCTCAAAACTCACATTGGTTGAAGTCTATGTAGTGCAACAGGAAGCTGCAATCGAGGTACAAATCAGAGAGAATGTAGTCACATACCAAGAGACCAAGCAAAAAAGAAAGGAGACAATGTGCAAGGACCTCCTTAGAGAAATGGAGCAAGAAATTGAGGCCAGAGAACAGATTAGGAATGCACTCGCTAAAGCCATGAAAAGCACGATCGCAGAGTTCACACCAGAAGCAGGTCAAGAAGATGAAGACTCAATCACCAAGGTTGGTCACCTCTCCAAGATGGTGGGAGAGCTCAAGAAGAAAGTGGAGCAGTTAAAAGCAAGGCAGACACCAAGAACACCTCTTGAGGTGCTTGAAGAGCACAACAAAGTAGCCTCTGAGGCTATTACGAGCATAAGCCAAGGAGAAAAACTCTGCACTGAGGAAGTTAAAGTCATTTTCTCCATGTGGGAAGTGCTTCTAGAATATGAGACGGTGGAAAATATCAAGGGAGATGTGCATCAAGATGATGAGAAGATCACCGTGGTAAATGCATAGATTAAAAAGCTATCGCTTAAGGAGAAGGTTACAAAGGTCGCAGAGGTAAAGCAGCTTCAACAGGAAGTCCAAGCTCTCTGCAACCAAGAGTGGACTAGGAATGATGCGGTATCAACACACCATTCTGAAGCAGCACGAGTTACAATGCTTATTTAGTCTATACAATAGAAGCTTCAACAAATCATGTAGACATTAGAAGTAGGAGGACCAGAACATATCAGTTCTGACCATGTGGAACGGTTGGCTAAGAAAGCTGAGGAGGTCAACTCATATGTTTCCTGGGTGCAACAAATTTTGAAGGAGTTTTAGGACAATCTTGGTCTTTTCGTGTAACCTACGCCCAATACATAATTTTTTACAGAAACATGACATTTTGCTGCATGAAATTTTGCAGGGCCATCACTTTTTGCTTCGTGGCTCGGGAAGAGCCACATGTGAGTGTTGGGGGCCTGTTGGGCCAAGGAAAAGTAGGAAAAAGTGCATAAGGAAGAATCCAACATGCCAGAAAAGTAGTAAAAGTGCATGTGCGATGGGATAAAGGAAGGTTAAGAAGGTAACGAAAGAACCAGCACAAGAAAGGAAAAACATGTGCGCGACGATCAAAGGATTGGCGCAACAAGGAAAAGCACATCTAGAGTCAGTGGAAGAGGCAGGTAGAATATTTAAAGCTGGAAAGGTGAAAGTTAAGGAATACTATAGAAGGATGAACCAATAGAAGACTCGAGGACATTTTTGCGGCTAGTCATGACCTGTATAGACAGGCTGAAAGGTGTTTCTGCGGCTAGTTATGGATGTGGTTAATGTCTTGCAGGACTTTTATGGCTAAGTATGGGCCAAAATTAATTTAACCGAGATATTTTGTAGCTACTTATGCCTATAATAACTGATTTGTACTCAGTCAACCCTGCGTAGTCTTGTAAATGCTAGAAATAGGAGGAACTCGCTCGGTATAAGGGCTCGCTCAGTTAGATTCAGTCTATTTCAGTAGTAGTTCATTAGTTCACTTAGAGAGGAGTCTAGTAGAAGGATAAGGATGCCAAGCTATGGATCTTGCAGATGAGTGTGCAGATCGCTAGTAGTAGAAGTAATCTACAACTGAGTGCGCAGATAGTAAAATAGAAGAGTCGATCCATGCTGTGTGCGGATAAGTAGGAGTAGATAGAAGAATAAACCAGAGAGCATGGGAGCAAGAAGAGATTGATTCAAATAGACATATCTTAAGAACAATCTACAGGTCATAGACTGCAAGGTTCTATACCCATTTCTCATGCCAAATGAAAAGCACCTTGGTGGTTTTTCCCAGATGGTTTCCATGTTAATTTCCTATATCGAATGGATGGGTGTTGTTGAATTATTGAATTCTTATGTGAATGTTTTCTTAGTTATATTGTTTACATTTATAGTTATTGTTGAATGTATTTTGCAGTATGAACAATCATTAAATGAATGAATGAATGGATAAAGCATTGTTGGTGTGATATGTATATAAGTCGCACACTGTTAGTCAAGTATAAGGAATTAGTTGAGTCGCACCGTTGCGTCAATTGTTGAGTTCTAAGGACAAGGTCGTGTCACACACGGGTTGTGGCACATAGCTTCACATCCATTGCACATTAATACACTCTATCTCTCCATCTCTTTCAAGCACCTTGGTCATGCGCCAAGGGACTATAATCCCTCTCCAACTACAGAAACATTGTTCTAGAACTTACCTATTAAGATATCTCGGGTGAGACTACGCCTGCCTCGCGGGAGTTACCGATTGAGATTGCTTTGTTGAGCCGATGTATTTTGGTGTCTTGTTGGTATTGTGTTGTTGTTGAACCTTGGGTCACGTAAGTAAGGAAAATGGGCCAACAAGTGCATTTCCTACCATGTGAATATGTGAGCTGAAGTCGAACATGGAAGGAATCCATTAGAGTGTTAGTGATTGAGTGATGTTGACAACTAAAGAAAATGAATTCATCATTGTGAGTAATGAATCCTAAGGTACCATATTTGGAACTCCAGGTATTCTTCTTCATAAGGTACTGATCGAAATTTGTAGAGCAAGGAGGAAGGAAAAAAATCCTTCAATAGATCACAAGAGTAACTAGAAGACTAGATGAGGGAAGGTAGACATAAGGAATTCTCAGGGATGAAGATGATAGGAATCATGATGACCATATAGAGTTAAAGATCCTTGAACAATGAGCTTGACACAAATATGACCCAAGGTAGCTTTAGAATTTTAGATGGTACAACTAGATGACGTATTTGTCATGTACGAGACATGAATAGATTCCCCATGTATAAAGGACAAGTGGAAGAGTAATAAATTGAAGTGATAGCTGAGCTGTAAGTGAAAAACTAAGATGTGAGTATTGGGAGGTTCAAAGAGTTCTTTGTTCAAGGATGACATGCTACCAATACTTATAACCCAAAGAGTGAAATTATTCCTTTTCTTTCTTGTTAAATTTTAACGAGTCCAAAAAATTCAACTCGAGTCCTTCTTCATTTTTTGCAAGGTTGAATAAAAGAGAGAATAATGATTGATAGGTCACTGACCCATGGATTTTACGAGCCCGAATTAGTAAATGCTCATTGGTGCTTTCATAGTTTTAAGAGTCTGAAATCTCCAAAGAGGACTCTATGGGGGGGTTTTTTTCGTAAATTTAGTCTCCCGGGTCTGAAAAAGTATAAAACAATCCACAGGAGAACTCTCTTAGCTTTTGAAGAACTAAGGTATACCTTTTTCATACTTAGTCAACAAGGTCTGAAAAAGGGATAAACTATCACCAAACCGATGCACCTTCAAAAGAATCATATATCCTTAGTTTAACGAGTGTGAAGGAAGGAAATATCACTTTGTTGCTGCTACAACCATTCTCCCCAAATTTCTTAAATTTTGGGCCCCTCCTCATGATTTTGCATTTGTTTTAATCATTAGATCCTTTGAGTTTTGGTCGTGTTTTAATTTTAAATGATTGTAAAATCTTAACTTTCACCAAGGTTCGAATTTTGATTGCGTTTGGAATTTATGGTGAGTCGCAGATTCTAAGTTTGTTTCGCTTGTTGATCGAACCAAGTGTTCTTTATTGTGGGTCACCGTTGCGGAGGTATAACAGGTTTCTATCCGTTGTTGAGTTTGAGAAGCTATCCAAAACACTTAAATCATTTTTATGCTTCGGGCATTGAAAATATGTTTGATCGGAGGCCATTACCTTTTTGTTTCCACCATTGCGGCTCTCAAAGCAACTCAGCGCCCGAAGCCCAAAACACTCCACCAGCCGATGCGTCTGTCTTTAGTCACTTACCCGTAACTTTTCTTCTTCCACCGTTGCAGCTGGGAAAGCCATTTATCATCCGATGTAAAGTGTCTTCTGACTTCCAATTGAGGGTCTTCCCACCCTCAGGTCTCATGTCCCTAACCTTTTTTCTTCCGCCATTGCGGCTCTTAAAGCATTTAGCCATCCGAAGTCCAAAGCGCTCCGCTGCCGATGTGTGTTGACCCTTTTCGTCACAGACCTGTAGTTTTTCTCTTCCACCATTGCGGCTAGGAAAGTCATTCATCTTCCGATTTAAAAGTCTTCCGACTTTCGACTAAAGCATTTTCCCACCCGCGTTTCGTTTGTCCGTAGATTATGTCTCTTCTGCCGTTGCGGCTGGGAAAGTCATTTATCCTCTGATGTTAATATCCTCCGACTTCCAGTTAAAGATTCTCCCGCCCATGTTTCACGTGACTTTAGCCCTTGTCTTTTCCACCGTTGCGACTAGGAAATCCTTTTCGCGTCTGATGTCAAAGCCTTCCGACTGCCGATTTAGAACTTTCCCGCCCAAGGATTAATCAAAACTCTTTCCAGATCAAGAGATGCACCTGGCCATTTTCTTGTGGATTAGCTGTTTCAGGTGGTTAATTTTAATGTTTAAAATTCCATTCCAATGAATGACGCACAGTAATTGATTGCAGGTAAAACCCAATGGATTGTTGGGGAAACCACGGTGTGAAGGCGTAGCTTGATCAAATCGAAACCGGTAGGGTCACAAGGAAGACAGAACGAAGGAAAAGACAAAACCGAAAGCAGCAAAAAATCAGATCTGAAAGGTCCAGCAGTTACTCAACTAATCATGAACATACGAAAAACGGATGGATAGCAGAATATGAAGCGTCAAGAAACCGAAAGGTCATACGTTTAGAGGGCAGCCCAAGAATTCTATAGTTATAGTTTAAATATTTGAAAGTAGAACTTAGACAGGGACTTTTTCCCTAGAAAAACTTGTACACCATTTGGTTGTAAGAGGAACTATTTCATTTTACAATCAGAAACTGCAACTTTTGCCTGTTGGAGAAAGCGAGATGTGGAATGTATCAATGTGATTAAATGAACAATGTTGAATGGGAACTATTTCATTTTCAGCTGTGTTTCATTAACTGTGAGAGTGTTTAACTTCCTGAACCTATGTTCTTGTTGAATGCTTTTCAGTATATTTTGTGATGTTTTCCACTGTGAGTAATAAATGTTGTTCATAAAACAATTGGCTAACTAGTTGTTCAAAAATCTGCAATTGTTCATGTGTATTGAAAGAAGTGTCAGCTATTTGTAACTTTTCATTATGCATGTAAAAAATATATTACTCACCAATGAATGATAATCCTGCTCCCTAGGGATAGATTAGGTAGGTAGTTTTATTTTCTTGTTGTATGCGATTTGGATGCTTATGAGCCTTAAGATGAGAGGTAAGAACCTGCGCATCACATTGTGACTTTTCCTTGCATCTTTATCACCCTGCATTGTTAATTAGGCACTTGCATATCATACTTAAGTCAAAAAATACAAAAATACACGGTGGACCGGGCCGCAACCGGTAAAGCCTTTGTTTTTGTTACTTTGACCTACGGTAGCCGGACCGCAAACCGGACGGATTCCCCATTCCAAACAGTCACGGGCTAGTTGGGAACGTTGACTGGGGAGAATCCCTTACTGTTGTTGCCTACGAATTTCTGGGCCTCAACATTTTTGGCGCTAGAAGGAGGGCCACCAGTGCATGGCTGGCCGAGGAAACCCGTTTTCCTGAAATTATTCCACCGGTAACAGTTCTGAAAGCAGTGGGATTTATAATCCGATTCCAGAAGAAAGAGAACATCTATATTCTATTGGAAACGAAGTTGTTAATGATCTGAGAAGACACACCATGGCATATTTAAAGAATATTGGTGGATTTCCAATCATCCCTGAATTTCCCAGAAGAGAATACAAAAAGAAATATCGTCTTGTAGTAGAAGAATCAGTGCTCGTTGGAGATTGGGAAGAACTTGTAGAAATACCCTTACAGGAAGTTGTGCTACCTTTGAATCAAGAAGGCTCAGATACCCCTCACAGTTCTCCTGTTCATACTCCAGTTGGCTTAGCTCCTCACTCTCCACCTAGACTCATGGCGGGAGTAAATGCTAATCCACCACCTAACCCACCAAATCCACCACCTGCATGGAGGGCCAGATCACCATTAAACCTGACACCTCCATTACACGACCTACCTCAAGCCTTTGACAAGATGTTGCCCAAGTTCAACCCAAATGAGAAATTACTAGTAGATGATCACCTACAAAGTTTTTACTTGGCAATTGAAGGATTAAGGGCCGGGGAGTATGAAGATGTAGTCTGCAGACTGTTCCCGCATACCCTTAAAGGAGCTGCAGCATCATGGTACTTTGGGTTGCCTACTAATTCTATCCTTGACTGGGATACCTTCGAAATAATTTTCAGAAGTAAGTGTGCAACTCAGAAAACTCATGCAGCCCTCATGAAAGGGCTATGTGCCTTGAAGAAAGAAAGAAAGGAAAAGGTGCACAGTTTCACACAAAGGTTTGCATCCTATCTCAAGAATTTTTCTAAAATGGATAGACCTTCAGACAAAGTTTTGATTGAATATTATACTTCAGCTTTAAGCCTCGATTTGGCCATGTTTGTCAAAGGTAGGGCCAAGCCTACTTTGACGGAAACCTATGAAGAGGAAGAAGTAGTGGAAGCTGAAAGAGAAAGTATTGAAGATTATCCAGAACAGTTAGGAGAAAAAGGTGCAGGAAGGAAAGCCTTATTGTTTACTAATCCCAAGGATGAGAAATTGCCAGATTATGAAAATATGGCAAAAATGATGCAGAAGCTTTCCAACAAAATCATAGATTTGGAGAAAGAGAAGGAAACACAAAAGTTTTATAAGCCATATGTTGAGGCCTGGAAATTCGCAGGAGACAACAGAAAGGGATTCTCCCCAATCAACGTTCCCAACTATCCCGTTGACTATTTGGTATAGGGAATCCATCTGGTTTGCGGTCCAGCTACCGTAGGTCAAGTAACAAAACAAAGGCTTTACCGGTTGCGGCCCGGTCCACTGAGTTTTTGTAATTTTGACTTACTGTATGAAATGCAGATGCCTAATTAGCCATGCAGGGTGGTGAGGCTACAAGGAGCGTCACAATGTGATGCGCAGTTTCTTACCTCTCGTCTTAGGCTCCCAAGCCTCCCAGTCACATATGCAATCATGAAATAAACTAACTACCTATCTATCTATCCCCAGGGAGAAAACTGAATTAAATTATGAGTAATGGAAAGCGTGCATGCAACATACGAGAAAATACAGTTAGCTGATATTTCTTCCCATATCGCATGAACAATTAAAGATATTTCACAACCAGATAGCCAATTGTTTATGAACAACATTCATTACTCTTAGTGGAAATCTTCATAAAATAAACCGGAAAACATTCACACAAGAACATAGGTTCAATGAGTTAGAATGATCTCACAGTTAATGGACACAAAGATGAAAAAGAAATAGTTCCTCTTCAACAAATGCATAGTACAACATTTGATTATTCCACCAAGCTTTCTCCAACAGGAAAATTGTAATTTTTTATTGCAAAAGGAAATAGTTCTTCTTACAATATGTCTTCACCAGTCTCACTGGGAAAAAAAAGTCATTTTTTCTTCTAAGTCTTTTACATTTATACAAAAAGGTCAGACTATTGGGCTACCCAAAGTGACCTTTGGGCTTCCCAACCTCTCATCTCCCAACGTTCTACTTTCCTTAAATGTTTTACAAAATAGTTACAAATTACAATAATGACCGATCCTTCATGAGGAGGGGCCCACTTGAATATCTAGAAAATTCCTCCATGCTGCAGCTTCATTAGCAATGCCTTCAAAGGCACAAGGCTCTAAAAACTGAATATTTATCTCAAACTTCTCAGCTTGATTCTTGATAGCCTCGACCCTGGATGTACTCAATCGGATCTGATCTTCCAGAAGCTGTACACTGACAGCTGGATGAGCTACTTGGCTTCTCAAGATCAGATCATCCAGGGCTTTGATATCCTGCACCTTAGCTTCTTCCTCCTGGAATCTCTTCTGCAATAGCTCCACAAAGGCATCGTGATCTGGGAAATATTCAAACCTCTCTTCCACTTCTATCTGACACCGGTTATATGTAATGATAAGTCTTCTGAAAAACTCGGTGCATAATCCCTTTGTCTTCTTTACTGCCTTCTTGAAGTCTTCAGCGGTGTTAATAGCAAAATCCACTAGGTTATAGTCCTGTTTGAGGGCCTGCTGGTCTTTTGCCGGTAGATCCACTGGGGTTTCTTTGTTGTTCTCCAACCTTGCCATTCTTGCAGTTAGGACCTCTAGGACGTCCTGGGATCGGTCCACAAAGTAGGATGCAGTTTCCAGAATCTTCTCCAACCGGCCATCGATTTGCAACACTCTACATCTTTCTTCTTCAATAGCAGTCTGCAGCTGCAACATCTTGGTTTTCTGGGTCAATACATGCTCCTTGAAAGGCTGGAGATTAACCTGCTATTCTCTTGCCACTTCCAAAGTAGTGGTCAAAGAAGAAATCTGATCCTGATGTTCCTTTCTCAGTTCTTGGGTGTGCAGATCATTTTCCTGCAGGAGGATCTTCAGCTGCTCTTCTAGCTCCTCCACCTTTGCCCGTAGCTGTCCCTTCTCACTCTTTAGATCTTGGCATTCCTTCTGCACTTTTTCTAGGGCCTCTTGTGCTATTTCCTTGACTTGCATTTCTACTTGGAGGGCCTGTACTTCAGCTCTTGAGGACTTCATTTCCCGCTGCACATCTTCATATTTCCTTTTGAGCCTGTTGCTCTCTTCCCTCTCATGCCTCAATGTATCTTTCAATTGAGCAGAAGATTTCTTTGATTGCTCCAAGTCAATCATGATTTTGCTTACATTGTCTTCTGAAACTTGGATGAATGCAGACCCAGCTCTTAGGGTAAATCTCGGATCCTGGTCTGTTCCTAACATAACGGCCGTATCTGTTATCATTTTACCAGGTAGACCTTCCGCCTCAACTTTCCTCTCTGTCCTCTTTATTATTCTTTTTGTTGCCCTATCATAATATACAGTGTTGAAATCAGGGATTTCCTTTCCCTTTTCCTGCACAAAAGGGACCAGCTTGAGTGTGGGGACCATGGGTATGCTGGTAGTAGGTATTTGAGAGGTCTAAACCTTGGGATTTTCCACCTCTTGGGTCTGCCCTACTGCTGTTTCAGAAGTTGACTACTGGGTTGACTTTATTCTTTTAGCTTCTTGCTTTTGGAGCTCCTCATCGAGCTTTCTCTTTACTTCTTCTGCTTCTTTGGCTGCTTCCTCTGCTTCTTTGGCTGCTTCCTCTGCTTTCTCAGCTGCTTCCTGAGCAGCTCTTCTTTCTCCTTCTGTATGCAGCCTTTCTGTAGCTTCTTTCGCTAACCTCTGGGCCTCTTCATTTCTCCTTTTGGCTTCTTTCTCAGCCTTAACCTGTGCTTCCCCTTTCCCACCTATGGTAGTGATTTTATTCTTGAATCTTCTCTTCAGTGCTGTCATGTTCGGGGCATTCCGGAAGACAAGTTCTTCCCTATCGAAATGGTGGGTATACTCAAAATGCACCTTATGCTCTTTACAGTGCTCAGCTACTTTCCCGTGAGTATCATTTCTCTGGAAAGGCATCTCTCCAAAATGGAACTTCTCCAACTCCTCTATGAATTCAGCAGCTTGTTTCACCTTGGTGAATTTGTAGCTTCCTAGCTTGAATGGAAAAGGAGGGTAGGCAGTCTTCTTATGTTCAAACAGAAAACTGCCTATTCCATCTATGAACACTTGTCTGACTACCTCCTTGTGGACTATGTAATCTGTTGCATATTTGGGCAGCAGTGAAGGTGTTCTTGATCCTCCAAACATCCGGAAGTACATGCCATTTTCAGTTAAGTAATAATCCGTGTATTCTTCTATTACTTGCATGGCTTCTTCTGACATACAGTCACACTCCTTCCTGAAAATGAGTGTGTATAGTGGCATAATGAAGTGCTCACAGAAATCTCTGTAATGGCTATGGTACTGGTGAGCCCACAATGGTCTGTAAGCGGAATAAATAGGCATTCTTTCCCTGTCCTAGATGCACCTAAGACCAGGGAAAGGCTGGTTGCACAATATGCAGTCTATCAATATTGAACTCATATAGAATTCTAATCTTTTCCGGGACTCTCCCTCCAAGGCTGAGGTCAAGCAAGAAGAAAGACTGCTAGATACCATGCTGGCCCAATTGAAAATTGTCCCTTGGGTGGCCACATGGAAAATGATGGGTATCCACTCGAGCTTGAAGAGTTTTGCCATGAGCTCTACCAAAGACTGTATTGAGCATCAGAGCTATAAACCTATAGGGATCCCTCAAGTTCGCTATATCATATTCACTTGTCGGTCTATACCGGTAATGCTTCCCCTGCAACAGCATTCTCTTAAGAGTTTCCACCAGGTCCATTCTGATGTTGTTCAGCTAATCATCAGATAGGAATACTTGGGCTTCTGGCAGGTGATAAGCCAATGCCACATATCCAGGGCTAAATGTAGCATAGCCCTATTTGTCGATATTTTCCAGAATCATCGTGGTTGTATCTACCCGGGGCAGAATCCAGCTAGTTACCTCAGAGCATGGGAACAGCTCTGGCCTGGTGGCAACTTTCATGAGAGCATATTTCTCTATGTTAGCATAGATGGATTCTTCCTCGAGGCCCATGTCAGGAAATTCCCTGCGGGAAATCAATCTATATATTTCACCCCATTTGTACTCGGGTTCAACACCAGAAACACATTGAGTGTCTTCATATATGTATTCGGTCTTCGTGACAACCTCTACTTCTGGTTCTTCTTCGACCACAGGGGCCTTCTTCTTCTACCTCTTGGACATGGTGGATTTGAATTCTTCCTGCCATATATAACATTGTAACATTGAGAAATTCAAGGTGCAGACATTTATATGACAATGTGCAGCGTTTTATTTCTTCAATTTGTATTATGATGGCAATTTGTTAAAGAGACAAATGTATGCATGGATAGCCTAACATGGCCTTACTAATCTGAACTGTTACAACCAAAGTGCAGCATTTAATGACCTTGTCTATATCTAGCATGATGCAAAACATGTCCATATAGTAAAAAATAGCAATCTACTACTGCTGAATGATATTGAACAATTATATCAACCACGTTCAAGATGACAAGGAGATCGTAGCCACCCAATTCTGATTTCTATGCAGGCCATGGTCATTTTGCTGCGTGGGGAAGATCGTAGCAGCTACGCAGGATTTCAATGGCACCTTAGCAAAACCATACCCATGCCCCTTTGGTCAACAAACTAAGAATAACGATAAATTTCCTCCCACAGGCTGGGGCTTGACCGCTGAGCTCTACGGGGCTAGCTTGAAGTATATAGGTACAAAATGGCTGGGGTTTAAGCAGTGTAGGAAACAACAGTAGTAACTATGATGTTTTCTCAACGGCACCATGCCTACACCAATGGAAAAGACATGTCTCCTCCAGCAAGCCACGGGTTCGATACTAAGCTCGACGAGGATGCGCAGAACCGCGAAGGTGAAAACGGCTAGGGCTTAAAATGCGGGTAACACACCATGGGTTAGACAGCCCCAAACCCCTAAAGCAGTCCATGGTAGACCTACCTCATACCCATCATAACTGTGAAGGGTGGTTTGGTGCAGACGGCGTAATGGCCATCTGCACCGAAACCCCTCAATCCTTATGCACCGGGTAGCAAGATGAACGATGGTGGAAAAACAAAGCTGCTCTGACGGTCAAAAAGATAAAATTTTCACTTATATAAGCGTATAACCTAGCGGGTAGAGGAAAACGGCCGGGGACCTAAAACCACCGTAGAAAACCGCTAACAGCTCAAAATGGAACGGGAAAATTGACGAGGATCCTACCTAGCTATACGGCGACTATGGCGGATCGATGACGGTCCGGCTTGCTCAGCTGCCACCTTGATGTAGGTACACCGACAACGGGGATCTTCGCTACCTCAAGAAAACGACAGCTCGATGGCGACAGTGCTCAGTGAAAAAATAACAATAGAATAACAATACATCATCCCCGTATATATATATATATATATCTTACACGTGTGAGGAGAAAATATTGAACATCGGCAAGCTTTTGAATCGGGGTCAGAAGTAATCTCCCTTCCGCAACGGTGGATAGGAAAAACATAGACCCAGCCACGGAGACCCGCTTGGCAAAAAAACAAAATCAGAAAATTGAATGTCGAAAGGTTTTCGAATCGGAGGATAAAAGCTAGTGTTCTTCCGCTACGGCAGACGATCAAAGCGTCGAGCCTTCCGTTCCGGTTATTCAATCAAGTAGCAGTTGAGAGATCGGACGTCGAAAGGTTTTAGATCGGGAGATGAAAGTTTGAATCTTTCTGCAATGGGGAAAAATGACATGATAAACGGTTCCGACTCAAAACTCAAAAGTAGTTGAAAAAAATCACTCGGATCGGGAGAAAACCAAAAGTCACAAATCGAAAACCCATCCACAACAGCGGAAGAAAAAATCATAAAAGCTTCCGATGCTGAACCAAAAATCATCCGACGCGAAAAACCCAACGGATTGAAAGTCGGGGGGTTTTTCTTTCTGCAAATCAAAAACCATCCGCAACTGCGGAAGACCAAAGCTAAGGCCCATCCGCAACTACGGAAGACCAAAACAACTCATCTTCCGATTCCAGCAAGTTTTCAAATGCGCTTAAGGGAAGCGATAGGACCTGATCACATAGTGGATGAATTAAGGCATCAGAGGAAGAAATCAAAACAATGGGTAGCTCAATCCAAGCACCAGCGACGTCTTTCTGAAAGTTCTTAGACCAATTTCAAGCAAAAAATCAAAATAATCCACGCAAAGGAGGGTCCTAAAATTTTTAGAATTTTGGGAAATTGTTGCAGCTGCAACACCATATTATAAGAAAAGAGAGGACAACAATCAGTCTCAACCTCCTCCTCACAATACTACATCTATGAATTTAACAGAGGTAGGCATGGACAATTTTTGTACTTTCCACCAACAACCACACTCTGAAAAGAATTGTCCTCAATGGATAAATTCGATGACGTTGGTCATGAATCAGCTATTGGATTCTAGATTAACAGAAGATGGAGATGAAGAGAAGAAAGAGAATACTACGTCAACAAAAGAACAAGAAGAAGAAACCATGGTTTTGTGGAATTCTGTTTCATTGTTTGATGCAAAAGAAGAAAAGAGTCAGGGCTACAAGGACGTCATGGAAACCAACGTGGCAACAAGAAGCCAAGGATCAATTAAAGAAAGCAGTCTCATTCTACCAAAGATCAAAAGGCTACAAAGAAATGTAAAGAAATTTCAAAATAAATCCTTAGCTGATAAGATTCCAGAATTCACTATTACCAGCCAAGATCCGAGGTAGAATAATATGTTAGCTAGGCCAAAGGAAGGAAAGATGAATGATGATAAACCTCATCCCATTGAGAATCCGATGGATTATGACATCGTGGAGGATTTAAAGAAGGTAAAATCGAATGTTCCACTGTTCGAAATGTGTAAAGTGTCGCAGCAAAAAGAAAGACTGTTGAAAGCACTTGAAGCATCAGATGAGAAGCTGCCCATGGATAATCAACCTCAGGAAGAAGAAGAAATTGGAGAAACCAGCATTGGAGGTAAGTCTAAAATCAAACATCCACCTTTCCTCCTCATGTTTGAAATTTTCAATCATAATGTACATAATTGCTTGGTAGACTCAGGGGCGTCGGTTAATTTTATGCCCATATCAGTCTGTAAAAAGATCAATGGGCAGCCTAAGCCATCCACGTGGAGGGTGGTTCAATTGGACAGAATGGATGTAAAGGTAATTGGTGAGATGGAAGATGTCCTAGTCCATTTGGCATCTAATGACAAAGTATGCCAAGTTATTAACATTGTGGTGGCTGATATACCAGACGCTTACGGTCTTGTCCTAAGCAGAGATTGGTCGACAAAATTAAATGGATATTTTGCCTCGGAATGGTCACATCTGTGGTTTCCATACAAAGGGAGTCCGAACCAGATTAAGATTTTAAGAGAACCTCACATGAGATACAATGTTACTCAACTGAATGAGAAGAATGAACCAGTGGATTCTGTATTGGGAAACTATTTTATTGAGTTGGAACCAGGAAATTACCAAGTAGAAGAAGCCAGCAACACATATGACACCCAGCCTGATATCCTTCGATTCTCACAAGCTGATGAGATTGACTGTAAAATAGTAGACTTAGCAGTAGGAATAGATTCGCATTTAGTAGTTAGTGATTTTTGGACTTTTTTTTTTATGGCGCTAAGACATTAAAGGGGTCAGGGGCTGGCTGTGTACTGATCGACCCCCAGAAGAATAAATATTTTCTTTCATGTAGATTAGAGTTTGAGTGTACTAATAATACAGCTGAGTACGAAGCGTTGGTGCAGGGCTTGAGAAAAGCGATTGAATTAAAGGTAAGTAATCTAAGAGTTTTTGGAGATTCTGAAATTATTGTGAAACAAATCCGGAATCAAATACATTGTGTTTCCCCTCACTTGAAAGCTTACCAAAATGAGGTATGGGACCTGCTTAAATGTTTTAATGCATTTAATATTATTTCAATTCCAAGGCTTAAAAACACAGCAGCTGACCTGTTGGCCACATCAGCCGCTAGGCTCGTACCCACTAATAATTGATGCTCTGTTGAATTACTTTTCAGGACCTCTGTACCTGACATGATTACAAACCTACGAGCGTTCGATGATGACCAACAAATTATAGAATGTTTAACAAATGACGAGGTGTTTAAAGGAGCGATCATAGACGATGAAGAACATCAGGCTGAGATGAAATATGACAATTTCATCCCTAAAGGAGTCAGAACATTGGAAAGAATGTTCGATTTAAATGAAAAGTTCAGAAGACCAGCCAACATGAAGACCCACAGCTCATCTCTACAATTCAAGCTGATAAATTTAGGGACTGAAATGAATCCTAAATTTGTGAATCTCGGCAAATGTTGTTCACCGACAGAAAGAGACAAGTTCGTCAGTCTATTTAAACAATATAAAGATGTTTTCACATGGATGTACAGAGATTTGAAAACATACGACACCGGCATCATCAAGCATGTCGTCCCCATTAAAGCAGGCGTCAAGCCATATCAGCAACCGTTAATAAAAATGCATCCAAAATTGGAACCGTTGATTCAGAGTGAAGTGAAGAAATTATTGGATGCTAGAATCATTTTCAAAGTCAGACACTCTGAGTGGGTATC
>LPNX011094307.1:6773-19608 GCA_001517045.1 Pseudotsuga menziesii
TGTGCACGTATAATAATTACTTTATTCCTCAAAATTATTCAATGACATTCACATGTACAAACTACATTATTCATTGTAATAGAAGTTGGCAATAAAGGTTTTTATACATGGGATAACATTTTATCAACGCTTTTAGAAATGGTTTACCTTATATTTGATCTATAATGCACTGCTCCCGCTCACTTGGGCGCCCAGGGGCCACCCTCACGGCCTGCTCGATGCCGGGCATCGAGCATTCTCTGCAAATTCTTGAAAAATACTCTAGTGGCAACCGCTGGAGAAAAATGTAGCACACCAACGAAAGAAAACAGTTAATTTTAAGGGCGCCCAGGGGCCCCCCTCACGGCCTGCTCGATGCCGGGCATCGAGCATTCTCTGCAAATTCTTGAAAAATACTCTAGTGGCAACCGGTGGAGAAAAATGTAGCACACCAACGAAAGAAAACAGTTAATTTTAAGGGCGCCCAGGGGCCACCCTCACGGCCTGCTCGATGCCGGGCATCGAGCATTCTCTGCAAATTCTTGAAAAATACTCTAGTGGCAACCACTGGAGAAAAATGTAGCACACCAACGAAAGAAAACAGTTAATTTTAATTTGGTGATTATGGAATATTCTATATCAACACATTTTAACTAAGAATATTGGAGAGCAATATTGGCACGGCATCTCGAATAATTATGCGCTGTGTCTATATATAATCTTTATTACACCGAAAGTAAATATATATAAATATATAAAAGTTAAATCAACTCTTATAGTTATTATTTAAAATATTTTTTATATGAATTAATTTAGTTGACTTTGTTATACACCTGTCACCTTTGAGATATTTGCACTAGGCGACTATGCAAAAATGGAAAGAAAACATTTTCATTGGCGGTGAGTATTTAATAGTAATGTATTGAATATTTATATAATATTTATATTTTTCTCATAAAAAGGGAAGCACTTTCATGGTTTATTATAAAGTTAAAAAGGACAGTGAGAAAATTGAAATAAAACATTTCTATTCCGTGTGAATATTTAATAGTAATGTATTGAATATCCATATACTATTATTTTTTCACATAAAAAGATGCCCTAGAGGTTGTAATTTACAACTTTATTGATCACAACAATAAGTAGCTTGGACAAAGTGTAACACGAGAGAGCGTTGCGTGGCTTGAGCAAAGTGAGGGCACAAAACAAATGTTGGAATTAATATATGTTTCATTTTTAAACTTGTAATGTCGGAAACAATACTTTTGATTAACTATAAAATTTAGTATTTTAACTTTTTTAATTGATAATTTTCTTGTCATTTCAAATCTTATATTTAAAATTTGTAAAAATATAAAATGAGTTTTAACCTCTAAAGAAGTTTTAAACTCTAAATAAATTTTTGAATATTTATATGAATTATTTGTTCTTGTATGGTCTAATATATTATTTCTTTATGAATCGCATCATAATTTCTTTGGTTTTTATTTGTTAGAGTGGTGAAATTATTTATGATTTTTTTGTTTGTTTGTTTAATATGCAAATTTCAAAAAAGTTGTAATTTATCTCTTGAAGAAAAAAAAATTCCAATTTAGGGGTTGATTTTAAAGTTTTTGTAAACAAGAGTATGGAATGTATGGGATGTTTAGGCCATGGCTCTATTTTTTAACAACAAAAAAAAATTTGTGTATGCTGGTATCAACACTTTTCTATTTGGGGGGTGTTTTTGGTGTTTTTTTTTGCAAAAATCAACGTTTTTCTCTCTAGAGTTCTCGTTCATAGTATAAAGTTCTCGTTTCATAGTATAAGTGGTTTCTAGTGCACTCATGTGGTAAGGGGCTTTCGAAGCCAGAAATGATTTTGATGTCAACTTTATGGAAATGTTTAGATCTCATTTTGGTGGCAATCTTGGGACTTCCTCAGGAAATGCGTCCTTGATATCTACAAGAACTGGAAAGTCCTCTATGTGTTGTTCTCTTTCAGATTCTATATATTGGATGTTTACTGCAAATATCTTGTAGCCTTTCCTAGTGCACCTCTTTGCTTGTAAATCAGATATCTTCATTACCGAAACTTTCTTTGGTATGTCTTGAATATTTACTTTATTCCCTTGGCTATTTGCACACAATATTGGCTTGTGTAAGCAATCGAGCATGACATGGTGTTGTTCCAACTAGTCCATGCCGATAAGTATATCATATGATCCTAAGGGTAGGATTTTTAGGTTTACTCTAGTAGGAAAACCATTCAGGTTTACCTCACAATATTTAACTATTTCCAAAACTTTTCGTTTTTTACCTATGGCTAACTGCACCAGCCAAGGTTTATCATGTTTAACTTTTCCTAGTTTATATACATCAACCATTTTAGGTGATACATAGCTTCGTCAAGCATCAGGGTCAATCAATATTGAAATAAAAGTGTTTAAGTTATTACCTTCTATCTCAACCATGGTAGCCTGATGGTATGCCTCTCGACCATCCAAGGCTGCATAAATCTGTAGTGTTTGAGCTATGTCCTCCATGGTTGGTTCTTCCTGCATGTTTTGCAAGCCCCATTGGTATTATTCTTATAGTCCTGGGTATAATGAGGCCCTCGGTATTTCCAACATTTAATTTGCAGCGGGGAAACATTGGCTCCCCCATTTGTTGTTGGCTCGTTAGCATTTGGAGCTGGTACATATGGCTTTGTACTTGATTTGTTGAAGTTCTTGTTGGCTGGAAAACTGTTGTTCTATTTTCTATACGATGGTGGGTTAAATCCTGGATTGTGGTTATCAGAGAAGGTCTTAGACCTGTCTCTGCTTCTGTTAAGGTTCTCTTGCCTCAGTTGTCCATGCTCATAGCAAAGCCTAGATTTGTGTAAGGTGGTGTCAAATGTTTTAGTCATGTCAAATTCAATCCTCTTTCGAATGTTGGGAGGAAGACATCCTTAAAACTGTTGTATTTTTACTTTCTCATCCTTGATGTAAGGTACATCGTGAAACATATCCAAAAATATGTTAACAAAAGAATCCATAGTAATGGATCCCATACGTAACTCATGAAACTCTTTCACTTTTCTGTCAAAGAACCTATCCGGCATGTATTTCTCTTGATAAATCTTGTGAAACTTACTCCACCGTATTTCTCTTAACTCATATTTCTTGGTATGCTTCAAGTCTCTCTACCATCTAGTTGCTTTACCATTTAAGTTATAGATGGCTATACGAGCTTTCATTTCACTAGAGTAGTTGTGAGCTCAAAAATATTAGTTCATAACCAACAACCACTCTTCATATTTTCCCCCCGTATTCATCTCCCCATCATAGGTTGAGGCTTTTATTTTTCAGAACTCTCCCTGAAGATTGTCATCATTTCTCAGTTTCTTTTTGCATGGGGAAATAGAATCATCACTAGAAACACTGTGATAATCTTCTTCTAGAGGTTCATGGGTATGCTCTTCTTTTCCTTCTTCTCTCGGGCTACTGGCCCATTTATGAAAAAATCCTTTCAGTGAACCTGTTTGTGGAATGAGTGGGCTTTCCCTGCGGGCTTCCTCCAATCATGTTTCACAACAATGCTTCATTAATTGCTTGTTGTTCCTTTTTTTCATTTAGATTATCATCTATGAAACTCTGCAAGTATTCTTGGATACTTTGTATGGTTTTCCTTATATCAAAATTCAGTTCCACCACCGGTTCTGCTTCCTGGGTGGGGGTATTCACCTCCCTTGCTGGCTATTATCTTCTTCATTGTTCATGATCTAAAATTTTCTTTTAAAATCCTACAATTGGAAATTTTTTAATAACAGGAAAAATTTCTATTAGTTAACAAAATTTAAAAACATACTTTATTTTCCTTGCAACGAATGTTTGGTACACCCATTTGGTCTCTTAGTGTTGAAACTGGGCTCTGATGCCACTTCTAATGTCCCCAAAATTTAAAAAAATTAAAAATTATTAGGCTAGTCATTTACTACCTAAGCTCAACATTATTATTACTTATGCGGAATGTGTCATTCTTCGTTTATTGTGTTGTATGGTCATAAGTTGTTCTTACTTCCTGCTCTCATATTTCTGATGTGGTTATTAATGTAACACTATGTTGACATCATTTATTTTTTACTATCTTGTTCTATGGTTACGCATTTATAAGTATGTGTTGTTTTGATTATGTAGTCATTAGTTATAAATTTTGATTATTGTTGTATGAACAATTCTGACTTAACTTGTTATTGGAAAAAGGGGTGGAGTGGAACGACATGTTTCCCTTGTAAACACCTAGAAGGCAACTGTTTTCTACTTGTCACCATGGGGAATATTTAGTTCTTACGAACTAATGCATTTTTTTCTTTGTCGTGTCCAGGTGCAATTGATGACAGAAACTTCTTATAAAAGTTGAACAAGCCATACTGCCTGTTTCATCACTAGCACTTGGCTTGGATGACGACATATTTATAGTCCTATCCTAGTGACTACTATGACAGTTGTTACTTTATATTTATGCTAGGATGGATGTTTCGCTAGTCTGAGCTGCATGAGTTACTATCATTATTTTTATAGACTTTACAATAGTGGTTTTAAATTACTGTTGCACTTATCATTTATATGGCACTCATTTTATTTGGTATTAACACTTTATAACTTGGTTCTGTTGGCCTCCCAACAAGATCCCTTTCCAAGCTGCAGAGGAAAGGGAACCCACCGGTAAAATTTTGAAAATTCTAAATTTCTATAGCTACAGATTACATTTCTATAGCTTTTAGCTACAGATTTATCATATGAGACTTTTCTCTTGGTATTTTTCATTATTCTTTTTGGTTTTGATTTTGTAATAATTTTCTTTTGATTTTTGTAAGTAAAATTTTTATCATTGAAAAGATAAAAATTTCAAAAAATTGTTTCAAAGCGTGTCTCAACCAAGAGATGATCAATTCTTCATGGAAACATAGGCTTAATGAAAAAGCAGTCGAGTCATAAATGTATATCAAAACATTGTGGTTAAAATATTTCATAATTTCGTTATCAAAATTCTGTGAAGGATTTTAGATAATGATTAAAATATTATGTAAATACTCTAACCATTCTATCTTTACCCTATTTGTTTGGCATTCCTTCCATTTGATATCCTATGGTTCCTTAGCATTATCAAATTCTCTTTTCATTCAACTTGTCTTTACTGCTGGACAAATGAATTTTCGTTTTAATTTCTCCTATGATTATTCAACATGATTCAAACATAAGAAATATGACATATCCATACTTTTATAATAGGGTGATCTCTGTAGCTATTCGATTTATCGGGTTTCGTTTTGAGTAATATCTACTATCTCTCTATGAATGATTATTCGCCATGACTTAACGTTGAAGAGATGACACATTTTCATATGATCTCATGTGATGTCACCTTACCAACTGCTTCAATGCCACCTGTTCTTAGAACGTGAAGCTTCTTAATGGAAGTTTGGTACTCTCAGTACGCACCACATGATGTATGTGACAGGAAATTACATGTCTCGAAAACCTTATAATGGTCATTTCATTATATAGGCTTTTGACTCACCCATTTTTCATTTTCGAGTATGGAAATATGCAGAGCTCTATTTCTGTCATGGCATTAGAGAAATGCTGAATATATTTCATTGCCAGAGACTGTTTTGGCCACATCTTGTTCAGGATCTAGGTTCGTAGAAGGAAAGTTCCGTTATCATCTTGTCAAGCATTCTTGAAATTTCTAAGTCGCCTCCAAGACAAGTTATGGCATACGATTCATGTTGAGAGAACTAGACAGTCAAAGAGTCGAAATGTGAGAAGGAAAAATTTGTGTAATGTGGAAGATTTCACACACTTTTTGTTTCTACTAGTGTTTGAGTCGGGTCTAATAAGTTGTGCTCGCTTCGTTGATTATGGAGTCGAGAGAGTTGTTGTCAATACAAATCTAAACCACCGCCATAGATCCAAGGCGTCAGGCCGAGGAAGCCCTCAAAACACCCTTCGTCGGCGACAAGGTAAGATTCACAAAGATCAAATATCATACCCTAATTCTGAATAATAAGGCCAGCTTTATGTTTTATTTTCTCTACGGCGATTTGCTTCCGTTACAGCACCTTTGGCAAATGCAATTTGCCCCTTAATTGTAGTTGGTTTGTATTTGTTTTGATACCTTATACTCTGTGAAAATGGGCTCGGATGTAGACGTTGTTAGTTCTGTAGTCAAAATTAGGCAGCGCAGGTTTTTGTGCCGTGGCCAATATGTAGCCTTCACAGAGAACCAGGTTTTGAAATTATCTTGAATTTCTTAATTTGTGCTCTGTTTCTGTCGAGTTTTTGTGCTCTAAACATGAGCTAGGGTTCCATTGTTCGGTATTGGTTGCAACATCTGGCCTTAGCATCAGCTCTGACCATCATGAAAGCTTAGCAACATTCAAGTTCCTTTTGTTGAGTATAAGGAATTGGACTGGTCACATTGATCCCTAGGGTTTGACTGAGTATTTCTTAGTCTAGGTCACACATTATCGTCGTGATTAAAATTTGTTTCAAATCTGAGTTCATAACTTCCAAGCTCTGGTCTTTGTAACACATTTTAGGTTTTTGATTTGGAAAATGGGACTAGTTCAAATGCTATAAAGAAGAGCTCAGTCTGGGCATTCTGGGAATTCACCTAGCGATTTGGTTCTACAAAAATTGATAACAACGGTTTTTTTTGGTAAGTTTAGCTCTGCTATACAACTTAATAATCGATTCGTGGAATGCCAATGACCGTGAATTTCATTTCTGTTTTGGGTTTCATCTCTATTTTTGTGAGCTTGTAAAATTCTCGCTTTGGTCAAACTTTGATCTATACAGTCTAAATGATAAGGTTTAGTTTTAAATTTTAGATTGAAAATTCATTGCTTGAAATTGAAATTCAGGTTACAGTTTGTTGCTAAACAATTATGGTCATCCCCAGGTTTTGTTTTCAAGGATCTTGTCCATATTATATCATCAAACGAATGTTTATTTTAGGGTTTGTTTACACTTTATCAATTGTGGAAACAATGATTCATTTGAACAAATTTATGAAAGTTAAATGACGTTACCACTTTTTAGGGTTTTTTTTTTGAAATGATTTAATGTGAGTTGCATACTGAAGAATTATTGCGTTGTTTTATACAGTTCTGGATATTGAGTCTCGTCCTTGTTTGAAACACAAATTTCTGTACTAAAACTTCAGCGCTTCTATCTTTGGTTTGATAAATGACAGTCTTGTTTCCGGTAGATTGAAGTTATGACAAACATAGTTGACATGATGGAATGGATATCATTTTTTTTTGGCAAATAAACCGCTCGTTGTTTGAAAACAATTCTGTCTATATTTTATGATTGGAATCATATCTTTTGTTTTGACTCATAATTCAATTGATACAATTCAAATGAAATTCATAAATGCATGTGAAATGATTATTGGTATGAATATTCAATTTGAATGTTGTTTTTAGGAATGATGAGAATACAAAACAGGAAATGTCTGATACTGAATGAACCTGAGTTTGTTGATTTGGGTCAAATCAAACGTTCCAACTCCCTCTGTAGCTCAAAATATGCTGTATCTAAAGGATCAGCCACTTGCAAGTTCTCCTGCATCCTTTGAAAAAAGTTAGGCCTGACAGTGATGATAAGTATAAATTCATTTTTTTTATTGTTTTCTGATATCATTGTTTTAATGATTAAAATAGGTTAATTAGAGGATTATGGAGATGAGGATTATGTGGAGCATTCGGGGCTGGAATGGAGGAAGCAATTGTGACTCATATGATGAGGAAATATTCGATGTTCATATTTTGTGTGACTTTTGAAAGTCAAATTCATAGGTGTCCTTTTAAGAGATATGTACTCCTAAAGTATCTTAGTCCCTTGATTTTTGCAAAACATTTCTATTTTCAGCATGATTTGTTAATGACTCATCTCTTCCCAAGAAAGACTATTTAAACAATTCTTTGGGAAGAGTAAAGGGGGTCGATAGTTGGGAAAAGGGCGAGGCAAGATCACCGTAATCATTTCCTGTAACCTAAGACAATTTGTTGTTGGCAGTTACAGTACTTTTGACTAGTGATATCTATATATATATTTACAGTATTTTTATTATGCAAATGTATTTATGATATCGTCTGATCGTGTCAATCTCTCTGCAGTCTTTACGTTTTGTCATCATTTATTTAATGAATTATGAAAAATGCATCATGTTTAACTGTCGACTTATTCTAGTTTTAATTTGCTAATATATGTCATATAGTAGATTTGATGTTTTCATCATGATGTGTGTGACATACTTGCTCACTGTGTTATCTTGTTTAAATTTCTGAATTTCTTCTGAATATTTTTAGGATTTTTAGCACAGTAGCATTATTTGCAAATTTAATTCCAGGTTACTTCTATCACACTCCTCATCAGGATAGTACATGTAGGATAGGTTAATGGTAGTTTTCTCTTTATGTATATTATTTACAGAAGACCTTTTGAATCAGATTGTCACATTTATATTTTGATATTTATCTGTCAATTTTGTTATTAATCTACATGTGTTCATAGTATAACTTATGTAAATTAAATGAATCAGTTAATATTTCTCTAATTATTTATTCTTGTATTCACAGATTAATTGTTTAGTTAGGTTAATTCCAGTTATTAGTTGTGAAATATATTAAATTAATTCATTAAATATCTTTAACAATTTGATGTATATATTCATAGGTATACTATAGATTTAGTTAAACAATAGCTTTAGTTTTTCCTTTGGAGTCTTTCCTCGTAGCTGGTAGTAATTTAGGGAAGGCAACAGGGCCTTAATCCCGTCAGAGGCAGCTACCTAACGACTAAGAGCATATTTGAAAACTCTCGGATCGGGTTGCCTCTTGGTTGACAATTGTACCAATTTCCGACCCGTCAACAGGTTCAGGTTTTAATATAGTCTTGGTGTAAAATTTAAAACCTTAACATTAGCCCTCCATGACATATTTCATATTCCATGGACCATATCTAAACCCTATGTATTTGATACCCATATTGGGAATTATGTATTGTACATTGTTTGAACATGGTTTAAAGGGTGGCATGAACTATACACAATGGATTTCGATTTATGTTAATGGATGCGAGGGTGGTGACATAAATTCACTTTGGAATGTGTGGGACACAAGATTAGGGCTTGGGATCTTGCGTTGGTTTGGGTCATTTGCAGCATGCTGCATGAGCTCTTCCTCTGTAGTGTGTGGTGGCGTAAATATTTGAAGGTTGGTCATGATGGAAGGTACGTATCCCAGTCTAGTTTAACAGTGTTGTTTTGTTTGTTTAGTTTGGTGTTCAAACCGTAACCCTTATCATGGCTTTATTTTTTGTTGAAGGTTGTAGGGTTTGAAGAAACATGGATCGTGGGTCGCCTTGAGGTTAACACCATACCCATTTGGGTAAGCCCTACTATAACAAGTTTTTAACTTGTTCCTGCTCTCATGTGGTTGTTGTGACAGAGTTACAAAATCATCGTGGGTTGAATGTCGGTGTGGTTTTAATGGCTATGAAATAGAAAAGGGTATGTCTTTAAATTAATATGTGTCAGCATCATAGATGAGTGAAATACTTGGGGTTTATGTTTGGGTTTAGTGTCTTTGGGGCGAGACTTAATGTATTCTATTTTTTGTTCATGGATGATCTGTGTAGTATCGATTCCTTGCTGAACACTCCCAGGATCTATGAATTTGTAAATGTGTTTATGTTTGGATAAGGCAACAAAACCATTGCTTGCAATGGTGCAAGGCCCGGGCTATATGACTGTGTAAATTCTTACTTGGTTTAAAATGAATGATATGTTCAGCATTTACACTCTGTGCATGTTTATTGGTTATTTATATATGGAGTTTTCATATTGTTTAAATCATGGTTTTGATTCTTACTCTTTTGCATTAGTTTAACTCTATGTGGAATCACAATTCTGGTTTAAGTTTTTATGTGGAATTGTTGACAATGTTGTTTGGCGTTGGGAGCCATGTGGTAGGTGGCATTGGCGTTCCCTCCATTCAAGCTGTGATTATGCAATGAATTAATGTTTTCATGGTTGAATCGTTGTTGAAGGTTATGATGTGTAATTAAAAGTGATGGTTGTGACTACAGGTGTAACCCTTCAGATGGGTTTTGCTGCTATTCACATAGCGTTGACAGGGTTTTTGGTGAGTTTGGATAATGTTTTAATTTTTGTATTCAAAAGGGACGAGGGCCATGAAATAGTTATAGCGTGTATTTATTTGGAGATTTTGACCTCTGTGTAGAGATTTAGTATATTTGACTAATGGCCTATGTATTTATAATAGAGTGGTTTCTTTATTCGATGGTTAAAATGCTACAACGCTTAATAAAATAACAATGAATACTACAGTATTTGATATGGTGATTTGTAAACAAGCGGACTCCACATGATTTGATCCTAGGTCGTGATGATTGTAAAATGAATATTAATGTATGTGTTTATTTGGGCATTCCTTCCTATAGGAATCGATCATGTGATCTATTAGTTATTTGTGATATGTTTTTAATGAGTGTTGTGCATAATGATGTGGTTGATTTTATTACGAATGGGATGGATTTAATGTAATACTCGAAATTTTCATAAAAATTTAAAAATTTTCTTGCGACAATTAATGTTTAAAATCATCGGTAAAGAGGTTAACTTAACTACTAATAGATAAGATGCTAAAGGTTCCAATCTAGAAATTAAAACCAATTCCTTTATTAATTTCTATAACTCCATACTTCATTATTATTCCTTCATATCTAAGTATTAAAAGATTGATTTAGCAAGTAATAATCTGAAGTAGTAAGCATTGAAAACAACTTTTGTTTACTATGTACTAAGTTTGTTTCCTCTTTAACATGAAGGAACTTTAGTTCATGCCCGAGGCTTACTTATCTTTCGAAGCTAATGCAGTGAAATGATGATTCTTGTACAGATATTTTTACAGGTAAAATGTTTTGTTCCCAATTTCAGGATCAAGACTAAATATCTCAACTTGCAAAAGTAAAATGTTAGCATGTTTATTTAAAATAACGTTTTGTGAAAAAAATGAAGGTATTGTCAAACATGTTTTTCCTTTCAAATCTAGCAATATCTTATGTTAATGTAACAAGATGATGTTTTCCTATATATCTTTTTATTATTTAAGAGCTTACATACTTAGAAACATGCACCAAGATGGAAACTTACATCTCTAGCATAAACCATGAACATAACTTGTAAATATTAAGTTAAATCTATTGTTGGTGTAATAGATCTTAATTTTACAAGCTACATTATAGAAGGAAAGTCCTATAAACTAAGTGTTGCAATACTATTTTGACCAAAGTATTTCATATGTAAAGGGATTTAACATATGTCCAAAACAATTGTGATCATAAAAGAGAACTAACCTATGCCTATGTATTGTTATGAGGATAATGAAATTGACATTTGCATTAGCTATTATAATGAGTTATGCAATGTTTAAAACATTATAACTATCACCATATCTAATATTAGTTGGTAAAAATGCAGGTTAACAAAGATATTCGACACTTTGGAGAAACTCGAATCCAAACCCAAAAGATTTGACTCTTAATGGAATCCACGTGGCTACCAGTTTGTGGATGGGATTTTGGTGTTGGTAAAACCTACTACTTAACCGTTCGAATCCTAAAATCTCGTATTGTTTATTATACTTGTTGTGAGAAATACCGCCAGGGTCATGGCCTCATGGACATTGATTCCATTGTTTTGTCTCTGTGGGTGACTTAACCTATGTACTAGTCAAACTAAATCCTTTGAGTGATAGCAGTGTAGTCTTTGGTTCTAAAATTCATGGCTTACGTTATGGAAATCGTTGACCGTAGGGAGCTTTGGTTTCAATGTGGCATTTGTTGTTTTATTTATCAATCTCGTCGAGGTGTTAGCTTGTGTTTCTCCTGCCTAGTAGCTAGGGTAAGAAGTTTCCTTAGCCAAAGTTACTATGCAAACAAGATCACTGCATGTCTAAGGACCAAATCTCTCCACGTAATCTCTTTTTAACCCTTTTTGCATTTGTCATGAAAATTCTTTACTGTAATTTTTTTTTTTGAAAGAACTTGACAATTTATTTTAAATTCTTGTGCATACTTCAGAAATCACTACTCGGAGCTGGAAGACACAGGATATATAAAAAAAAGGCTCCACCCCTCTCATACAACCTAGTAAGCCTCGGTTTAATGCCTGATGTTTCTTCTGTGATGATATGTGGGGTTTGGATGATACGATCTCACTAAGATTCGAGCTCCTTTGTCGTGGCTACATTTGAACAGTGCTTTGTTTGGTAAGGCCATCTGGCTATGAGTTGAATATTTTGAAGAATTTCTTGTAAAGGACATTTGGCCGTAGCTCTATTTTGTTGGAAAGTAAATTATATATAAAGTAGGGTTTGAAATCTTATAATGTTTTTATTTATTTCTAGAAACAGTCAAGTGTATTAAAAACAAGAGTTTGGCCTGAGATTTGTTTGAAGGAAGTCTATGGAAGACTTGGACTGTAGGGTTTTCTATGTTGGATTTCAGTTTGTTTAAGTTTAAATTAATGAAATTTTGAAATACCTTGTGGTTATTTACTTGTATCTGGTGAATTAATTTGATAAAAGATAATGCAAGGGTTTCGAGGTTTGTAAAAGTCCATAATTTTTTATTTTTGTTAAGAAGAATCGGAGGAGAAAATTTCTCTTGGTTTTAGGGTTCGACCTCGTGACCTAGACTAGGTTATTATTATAATAAATTAGTTTTAGTTTTAGGTTATTATTATAACTTTGTTTATTTTAAATATAGTAAAACATATATATATATATATATATATAT
>LPNX011094307.1:22739-59391 GCA_001517045.1 Pseudotsuga menziesii
AACCATTTTACAAGATTCATATAAAATTTAGTAAATTAAACGAAAAAACTAAAACAAAAAACTATTACAATAATAAAATTAATACTGATTTCTATTTAGATTTAGGGAAAACACATTATGATACATTTCTAACCAGCATAGCACAAAGTAAAGTGACGATGTTGATAGTCACAACCAACCACTTAGTTTTGTGAAGATAGATGACTATTAAAGAAAAGATAAAATATATAAATTTATATCCATTATTATTGTTAAAATTAATATAAAGACAAAACAAATATTATCTATATGAGAAAAAAAAAATTGTTACCAGTTTCTTTAACCAGCCTTTAATTAAAGCTTATTTAAATCTTAATCAAAATACATTTAAACATAAAAAATACCATATACATTTGTTATACTTCTACTCCAGATGTAAATCATGTTCCTATTTAAGAGATCAGTGAAGGATTAAATTCAGATTTGGGATTTACTTCTACTCCAGATGTAAATCATGTTCCTATCTGATCGGTGGATTCTGATAATGAACATTTGCATGCTTCTCATTCTTCTTTCCGCAAGGGGAACCCTAAGGCTAAAAAGAGGCAGCCTAAACCCATCAAGAAGATTACTCATGTTTTAATGACACTGGGGCAAGACATCCTTCTAAATGATATTGTTCTCACCAATGCTTTGACTTTGGTTGGGAGGTTTGGAAGGGGTAATTATAATGTTGAATCTTTGCGTGGGTGGGCTCATAAGGCTTGGACTGATGGCATCGGTACTAGTCCTGAGATTTATATGCTACCAAGGGGATGGATAGCCTTTAAATTCTCCTCTGCGGCTGATGCTGATAAGATTTTGGCAGGAGTTTGGAGATGGGATAAAGATGGCCTTCTTCTTAAGCGTTGGTCTCCTTTATTTGATCCGAGGAAGGAAATGTATGACAAAGTTCTTATTTGGGTCAAACTTCCAAACTTACCTTTTGAATTCTTGTCTTTTGATTTCTTCAGACTTGTTGGTAACACCTTGGGAACCCATTTGGAAACTGATTTTTCTTATCTGACTTCTGGGGTTTGTTGCATGGGCCGGGTTCTTGTCCTGTTAGACTTTCGTATGGGATTGCCTGCTGAACCGGTCATTAAACAGGGTAATCGTGACTTTCATCAGCCTCTGGATTACCTGGGAATTCCCTTTAGATGCTATAGATGTCATGGGTTTGGACACTTGGCAAATGGGTGTTCTCTATCTTTTAATAGACTTTCTTCTTCCAAAGTTTGGAGAATAAAAAATGGAAGGAATAAGTCTGTTGCAAAGGTTGGACCGTTTGTTAATGAATCTATGGATGTGCAACCTGTTTCCTTTGAGCCTGATCCATTAGCCAATCTTTATGGAAGGAATCAGTCTGTTGCAAAGGATGGACCGTCTGTTAATGAAAATTTGGATGTGCAATCTGTTTCCTATGAGCGTGATCCATTAGCCAAGGTTATTGAAACTATGGATGTGCAACCTTCCTATGAGCCTGATCCATTAGATCTTTATGGAGGGAATCATTCTGTTGCAAAGGATGGACCGTCTGTTAATAAAACTATGGATGTGCAACATGTTTCCTTTGTGCCTGATCCATTAGATCTTTATGGAGGGAATCAGTCTGCTGCAAAGGATGGACCGTCTGTCCATGAAAATTTGGATGTGCAATCTGTTTCCTATGAGCCTGATCCATTAGCCAAGGTTAATGAAACTATGGATGTGCAACCTGTTTCCTATGGGTCTTTATGGAGGGAATCAGTCTGTTGCAAAGGATGGACCCTCTGTTAATAAAACTATGGATGTGCAACCTGTTTCCTTTGTGCCTGATCCATTAGCTAATCTTTATGGAGGGACTCAGTCTGCTGCAAAGGATGGACCGTCTGTTAATGAAAATTTGGATGTGCATTCTGTTTCCTATGAGCCTGATCCATTACCCAAGCTTTTTCCAATAGCCACTTCTTTGGATGATATTGGTAACACCGAGATGCTATCCTCTACAGCTTCATCATCTCTAATAGATTTGGGGTATGTTTGTCCTTGTAAGGCCTCTCATGTTGTTAGCAAGGGCTATTTTCTTCGTTCGTGCTCGAAATCAGTTCAGGAGACTTCCCGGTTTGTCAAGGACAAACCAAGGTCTCATAAAGTAGTTTCGGATGCTGGATTGGAGGTTTAATGCATGGGCTGTACTGGATTATTTGATGGATTTTATGATGGATTATTTCTGGATTTTTATGGATTCACTCAGGACACATGATGCTATGGCTGATTTATATGCTTCATCTTTGGTGATTTTTAAGCATATTTCTGAGAGCATGACTTGTGGGCTGTCTAGCCTCTTTTATTTTAATGAAATGGATATGAAAATTCTTCATTGGATGGCATGGAAGGCCAATTTATTTTGCTGATTTTTTCTCCAGCATACATTGTATATGCTTGTTGAGACCATTTCAGCCAGCTAGTTATGCTCTGGGTTATCTTGCTTGTGATCACCTTCTATTATTTTCACAGATCTGACCTGATTTATCAGGAATGATGAAAAAAGTTTGCTATGATCAGACTTGATGATTATTGATGATGAGTAATGCATTTTTTTGAGGTGTTTTCTTATGTAATAACAACTTTAAATAGTTGGATCAACTTTAAATAGTTGGATCGGTTTTTGGACATGTTAATGATATTGTGTGCTCTTCATGAGGCAAATATCGATGTGTTTTGACAACTTCATAGTTGGTTATCTTTGTACAATAAACCTTTTGGACCATCTGCTGAAAGTGAATAATATATTTACGAATTTTTTCTTTGGAAAAAAAAAAAACATTTGTTATACTTAGTTATTTTTAGTTATTCTTATTGATTAAAGTAAGCAAATCCAAAATCTAAAATAATATCTAAACACTTATCAACATAGATATTATTTACTTTGTAACTCTTTTTTATACACTATTTGAAATCGAACCAGAAAACGGAGAGAAAGTGCAGCGTGAATGTGTGTCGCAAATACTATGTTTATCCTGAAGACAATGAGCAAAGGCCCGTTGCCCGTTTCGCAAGTGGACCTCGTTGGAAACTAGTGCCAAATTAATGCTCCACGGGCAAATAGTGTCAAATCAATCATACACCAAATCATAGACGGCTAATTTTTTTTACATGAATGGAATAAGCATCTCTGAATTTATTTCAATGTACTGCGGCATACATATGCATTTTTGCGGACGCTGTTAAGGTGGACAGATTGTAAAGAGTTTCTTGACCAATAAGAAACCATAGCTCCAGATAACGTCGGGAAATCCTTCTGAACGGGAGCATCGGGTTGTAATGTTTGTTTTGAGAAGAATATGTTACTTATTTAGGCAGCAATGTAATATCCATAATTGCTTCGGTCTGTCTACACTGAAAAGCAAAAGAACACAAATAGAAGCCAGTCTCAACACCTTATTGTCATTGCTTTCTGTCTGGACTATTCTGAAAGGGCATAAGATTCAATTGTCACTCCCCTGCAAACATAAACTTGGGACATCACACAAGATTTCACTCGTTTCTCTAGAAGCAACAGCTTTTCGTTTCCGTACTGACAATACGGATAAGGATAACCCTTCTTAACTGGAGTACTAGTCATCGTCCCCATTTGATTTCAACTCTAGTTACAACATCATTGCCCTTACACTCATATCATAACGCACTTTACCAAACTCTGATTTCAACTGTAGTTACAACATCATTGCCCTTACACTCATATCATAACGCACTTTACCAACTTTAGCAAACTCTTGGTTAAAACTGTACTATTGCTAACACTTAGTAAACCGATCCAGTACGTTTATGGAGTTGATCTATAAATGCCCATTTTAACAAGAATTGAAAAGGTAAAGCTCAATAGAAAACAATAGGATTGGGGAACTTGTAGGGTAGACGAAAAATATGTTAGAACGCATCTTGACGCTGTTCGAATTTTATGCCAGTATCCTTGTCATGTGATGGAACTTTTGAGTGCTGACATAGAACTGTTACTGATACAGAGAAACGGGTATGCATGTTGGGAGATATAGGTCGAAGCTGAATATTCTATAATTTGGATTATTTTTAGGTGATATTTTTTTTAAATCCTACTGAAATTGTTAAAATCGCATAGTATGATCAAGGTGCACAGGTATTTGAACGGTTGAAGTGCACAGGTGTATTTTAAAAAAATACGATTTGAACAGTGAAAGCTATTTTAATAACGAAAGCTAATTATTTTAATAAAAAACCTTCATTTAATTTGACAATTGAACTGAATACTGTGCTTATCAAACACAAAACAGGAATTACTCCTTCTTTTTTTGGTTGGTGGTAAAATTGTAAAGGGTTTGTCGTCCACTAAGAATCCATGCCACTACATACCGTTCGTGAAACCTGGATTACTATATCTCCTTCCTGAATATTATGTTGTTGTTTTCTGTTTGATTCCTAAAAGATACTTTACATCATTCCTTCGATGTGTGTACACCGAAAAGGACGCCCTCAAATACGAAGAAAACCAGAAGACCGATAGACTAGTCTGGATTATAAACACTTGTCTTTTGCTTCGGTCCGCACAGGTTTATAAAAGAAAGCACTTGGGGTTTCTCACATTGAAAAAGACACATGGTATAAGAATCTATTGCAACTGTGATACGATAAGTCTGAACCTACATCAACTCCTGCCTATAGGAAACTCAAAAGACACATCTATTATATTTCCGTAAAAGAGTGCTAAAAATAAGATGCCTTGGGAGTGCAGCTCTCTTCAACAGCAGCACTAAAAACATAACTAACAGTTCAAAATACAACCTACAGGAAAGTTGTATTTTGATGACTGCGACTCACTTACAAAGCTGACAAACTCAATTTAATATCTACACGACTCTTGCAGCTCGGCGGCTACTGCTAACATTGCTTCCTAGGTAGTGTTGTAGCTAGCAACACTTAATACTCTTAATTTAGGTAGTTGCAACTGATGACGTCACTCAGAGCTCATTCACAACTCTGTTGCAGCTTACTATTTAACACTTATTTGATCACCCATGCGTCCAAAACTCAACACAAATGTTCTACAAACTTAATAAACAACACTCACAAAACTAAACTCCACCTGCTGTGCAAACTAACATTAAAAAATATAACTCAGTTTTTTCAGAAACAAAGTAAAACACAGGAAATTAAAGAATAAAAATCAACTGTGTATTAATCTATATCTTCATCTCTGCAGAACATGTTTACAAGATGGAAATATATAGTATCTCAACTAAGTCGGCCATTAATTGCTAATTGGCCCTTCGTTATACAAAACGAGCTTCTATGTTCAAATGATTTACAATCTGTCAATGCTCTTTTACAGTCTGACAGAAATAAAATCGGTGATTCCTCTTCATATTTTTGGATGTGCTTTGCTAGAACAATAAAACTGACTTTTTTATATTTTAATAATCTTATGTTTGTTAGGTGGTGAGGTGGTGTAGCGGTGCTATGACTCTTCAGTGCCGCGACGGCCACAATCTGAGCGGTGATAGCTTTTCAGAATTCAAGCAGTTAAAGTCTGAATGGTGTTGCCTCTTCAGAATTATCGAAACCAGTGGTGGATTAATTAACTGAATTCAACATTCTCCCCCTTAATTACTACACCCAAAAAACAAAATTTTGTAACAATTGATTTCTGTTACAGCTTACAAACCCCAATGTTTTTTCTATGAAGCTCAAACAACTATTTTCTCAATGGTTTCGTGAACAAGTCTGCAAACTGATTTCTTGATGTGCAAAATTCCACACTGATTTCATTGTTGTTTATCAGTTCACGAATAAAATGATACACTGTATCAATATGTTTACTTCTTTTTGTGAAATGAGTGATTTCTTGATAGTGCAATAGCTGAGTTATTATCACAAAAAAATTGGAGTTGGTTCATTTTCTTCATGTTGTAACTTAGAAAGATTTATTCTCATCCATACTATTTGACATGCAGCTATTGTTGCAACAACATACTCTGCCTCAATAGAGGATAGTGTCACTATGAGTTTCTCTTTTTATTCCCATCCTACTGATCCTGATCCAAAACTCAACACATATCTAGATGTGCTCTTTCTATCATCAATAGAACCTGCAAAATCACTATCATTGCACTACAACAAAAGCCTATGATTAGCGTCTCTTTTAGCTTCCTTTTTAGCATCCACTATCACTTTTAGTGCATTTTTCATAATGTTTTGGACAAAGTGGATGCTTTTCCATGGGGTGGTGCTTTTAATGGTGTTATTTGTGTCCATTTTTAAAATCTAACGCTATTTTGGACCCTAATTAGCATCCCAATTAACATCCCAATTAGCACCTCAATTAGCATCCCTTTTTAAAAGTTGGCGCTTTTTTGGATGATAATTAACATCTCAATTAACGTCCCAATTAATGTCCTAATCAGCATCATAATTATTGTCCCAATTCGCATACCAATTAGCATCCAAAAATTCATCCCATATAACTCTCATAATAGCCTCCAAAAAAACGTCTTGAATAGCATAGCACTATATATTGATCTACGGTTAGTAATAGGAATTGCGCCATAATTTCGGCAAGAAAAACACTCAACATAGCACCATGTATAGGGCCATAAATTGCGCCTAGAAGACATCCAACATAGCGTTGGGTATAGAGCGAGGTATAATGCCTTGGATAATGCCAGAAATTTTGAAAGGAACCACGTTAGGAATTGCAATAGGTTTAGAGCTAGGAATTATTTTCGGAAAATGTCTGACATAACGTCCGATATATCAATGTCAATGTAAGTGATTCTGATTCATGTGATAGTACTTTTGGACATTGATTTATCGTAGTGGCACCTAACTAATTGTAATCATGGCACTTTTGAATCTTGATTAATCCTAATGAGGGGTAAATTACTTTAATGTCACCTAAATTGGTCTAATGGCATTTGAGTGTCCCCAACAACATTTGATAGACCCTAATGGCATCTTATTGGAATTGGTAAAGACTTAGACCCTTAATTTAAATATTGGTTCATAACAACCATCCTTAGTGTTACAAATCTTGATATGGCCACCATATTCCTTTTGCAGGTTAAAATTTTCCTATAAAGGGCTTATGTGATAACTAAGGCCCTACACTACAAAGTGTACCAACATAAGCAACTCATAATAGCAAATAGAATAATTCAATATTGTGCCTAAAAGGACTTCTAGTGTAATGTAATAAGTTTGTTTTGTTGCAACAATTTGTTTCCCAAGCATGCCAATAGACATCCACGTTGACTCTAAAGGCTTGTTAAATGTCATGTAAGACAACTTAGAGAAGTCACAACTCTTCACTTGATATCTTTATATGCTTGATGTTGTGCTATGTCTCACCTGATTTGTTATCACATTACTTTTATTTACTTAGAAAACCTAAGGAAATTTCATTGAATACATTATATATCAACATTAACTAGACCCAGTAAACTCAAAACCATCGAGGTTGGGACAATTACATTTGAAAATCCATGTCAACCCTCAATTTGACCATTAAATAAATCACGTAAATTTCTCCTTATTAACCACACGACCATGTGAGATTCCTTCGATAGTCATGTTGCATGTAATCGTGTGATTTATGTAAGTCTACATCTCATTGAGTGGAAGGGTTTCTCGAGAGCTTGGTTGGTGAAGAGAACCGGATACCATACAAACCTACTCATTGAATTTCAATCATAAGGTTATCTTTGAGTTGGATGTGAACACGTGGGTGAGGCATGGGTTGAGATTTGATCCAAAGTTCCACTTCCCTCCATTCTACCTCCATGAAAATATATAATGACATCCTCGTCTTTTTATTTCCATAATACTTCTTGTGTTGATGTTACATTGCTAAGGTTATGTTTCTAATGCTATTCCAAATTTTGAGAAGCCTCTTGCTTCCATTCACCATTCTTGAGTTTCCTTGGCACCATGATGCCCAATTTTCCTCTCAAAGTGTTCATTGCATAATGGGGGGTTTAGCTAGGTTTATGCTACATTAGCCAATATTGAAAAGTCCTGTGCTCCAATATTTCATGTGTACTTACATAAGTGGACTAATTCTTCCTCTTATTAGTCCATTTCATAAAGTGAGGCATTGTGGGATTGCTTCCAAATCAAATAGAGGCTAGTGGAGGAAACAAAGAACCCTCCCACACATAGAGGTTATAGAATCATGCAAGATTTTTTTCATGTCTTTGACCATTCTTCCTATTGTTTACATGTTTCCTTGATATTTTTGGGCGTGTTTGTCAATTTTGTGTAGCTTTTCAAACATCTTGTATTTATTTCACGGTATGATTATTCCTTCTCTCTTTATCATTTTAGGCGGACTTGATATGTCTTAGTTTGTTTGACAACTATGATTAACATAAGCCTGAACATTTATTGAACTAAATCATCAAAATTTTAAAGTTGTTTGTTAAAAAATGAGCATATTTTTAATATCGAGTTATTCCATCCGTGTAACGAGTTTATCAAACTTCTCATGCAAAATTTTGTGAAACACTTTATCATTGAATACATTGAATTAAACAATTTTTAGAGCTATTACACAATTTTATTTGTGTGGGAGTCTATCCTTAACCCAATTGTAGGTTCAAGCAATTGGAACAGGAAACAACAATGTAAATGGTTGAATTCTAGTTCGCATTGTACAATCATGTATCGATATCACACATCATTATATTGAATTGAGTGGTTTATCACCTCGAATTATTTCAATACCTTGAGGCAACTAGGGAACTATTTAAATGAGTATCAAAACTAGTGTAGGGTGTTGATGTATTTGTAACTTCGGAATGTATTCATCTATGTATCTTTTGTATTGTAACCCGATGTTTATTCTGGGATGTATTTATTATGTAATTGAGTCATGTTTTCATGTCTCGATGTTCCGATCGGGAGAATCAATAATGTAAAGAAGTCATCTCAACTCATAGTGGGTAACCCTCCAATTGTCTAAGGGTTAAAGTCCTCGCAGTTCCGGGGCACTAGGGTTATTAGACTCTCCTAGTAGAGGTCGTCCCTAGTAGGGTTTTAATCATGTCGCGATTAGTATAAATAGAGATTTGGGGTCTCTATTTAGCACACATCACTCACACACTCAAGTGTAGTGAATAGTTGAGGAAGGAGAAGACAATGGGGCTAGACAAGAAGAAGATTACTGCTGTCGGGAGTGCATCTTACTGTTTTAGGGTTTTACATCTTGTGTTGATTCTATCTCTAAGGAAGTTGTGGGGTTTTCTCCATTTATGGTTTCCCCGATGAAAAGCACTGTGTTTATTGTCTCTTGTGTTTGATTTCTGTACTTTTTGTTCTCTCAGTAATGATCCTAACATAATGCTAGCTTAAATGTTGAAAAACTAACATGGTATCAAAGCTAACCTGAGAAGAAGACATTGTGCAGCTGCGGAAACTAGGGATTCCTAGTTTGTGGATCTTCCTCCATAGATTTTCAGCAAAAATAAGGTGGAATAACTCTCCTCCTTGGGGTGCATCTTTCTGTCGAAGCAGAATCCAAGTCTGAGGTTTTTCAGTTTTGGACCTGTCACTGTTGTTGGAAATTAGGGCCTTTTCACAGAAGAGGAATTTTTCAGTGAGCCTAGGCCTAGATTGATCTCCTCCCCAAAATCAAAGTTAGGGACAAATTTCAAGGCATTTGGGTGGATAGAACTACGAAAAAAGTAAAACCCTAATTTGCTCCTGAACCAGCTCTGCAGGATTTCAACTCAAGTTTCAGATTTGACATCTTGAACCTGGTAAGATCTAAAATATTTTGTATTTCCATTTGAGGTTCTCAGTTAATATGTCTCATCATACCAAGCTTGATGAAAATATTTTGGGGGCCGATAACTTCTGAGCCTGGAAGTATAGGATCTCCTTGGTCCTGGAAGAAAATGAGTTAGACTCCTACATCCATGAGGAGGTTCCAGTTCTAGAGGTAGATGAGGAAAAGGCCTTACATAAGAAGAAGATGGTTATGGAAAAGAGATTCATTGCTGATTCTATCAAGGATCACCTTATCCCACATGTGACCTCTCTCAAGACACCTAAAGCTATGTTTGATGGCCTAACCAAATTGTTTTAAGGGAAGAACATAAACTGAAAGATGACCCTGAGAAACGAACTAAAGAATGTGAAGATTCAGAATGTAGAAAAAATCCACTCTTAATTCACAAGATTTTCTCAGATCAAAGAGCAACTAGAAGCAGTTGATGAAGAAGTGGAAAATGCAGATATTGTAATGACTACATTGAATGGCCTTCATAGGTCATGGGATTCTTTCATCCAAGGAATCTGTGCTAGAAAGAAGTTAGTCAAGTTCACCAGACTATGGGAAGAGTGTTCTCAAGAAGAAGCTCGGATAGCAGCTCGAGAAGAGAATATGGGAAGTGAAGACCAAGCTCTCCAAGTCTCACTCCAAGTCAAGCAAAAGAAGACCTCATAGATCCAGAGGTAAGCACTCTCACAAAGATAACACTAGAAAAGATGTATCTACGATCATATGATATACATGTGATGAAGTAGGACACTATGCAAGGAATTGTCCTAACATATAGAAGATAATAAAGAAGAGCAACAAAAGAAGACATCATGCTCATGCTGCAGAGGATGATGAACCATCCAAGAAGAGATCCAGATATGAAAGTGAAGATTCTTCAAGCGAGGATGAATATGTTTTGATATCTGCTCTCATAGGTAACATTACTCATAGAAGTGATGATTGGCTTATAGACAGTGGGGATTCAAAACATATGATTAGATTCAAGGAATCATTTGTGATACTGTCCAAACATGAATCACCTCATAAGGTAAAGCTAGGAGATGACTACCAATATCCAATAAAAGGTAGTGGGGAATATTCCTATAAATTAGACTCTCAAAAGTCTCTAACAATGAAACAAGTATTATTTCTGCCAGGACTCAAGAAGAACCTTCTCTCCATATCAGCATTAGATGCAAAACGAATGTGGGTTGCATTCATAGATGGTCAAGTCATCATGTGGCCAAAAGGAAAGACTATCAATGATGCGGTAGTGATTGGAGAACAAGAAGGAGGATTGTACAAATTGAAGGGCCATCCAAAACAAGCCTTGGTCCATGACACAGTAGAACCAAGTGAACTTTGGCATAGAAGGCTTGCACATGTGCATTACAGAGCACTACCTATTGCAAGCAAAGCTGTCGAAGGTCTTCTAGAAATCCAAGCAAAACATAATGGGGTCTGCAAAGAATGTGTGAAAGGAAAGAATACAAAGAAGAAATTTCCAAGTAGCAAAAGCAAAGCAAAATGAATCTTGGAAATCATCCACTCCGATGTATGTGTTCCTATGTCATCAAACTTTCTAAGCGAGTATGCATATTATGTTTCTTTTATTGATGACTTTTCGAGGAAGACATGGGTTTACTTCATGAAGAACAAAGACGAAGTATTCAGTAAGTTCAAGGAATTCAAAGCCTTGATCAAGAACCATACTAAAGAGAATATCAAGACCATTCGATCAGATAATGGTGGAGAATTCACTTCAAATGAATTCAAAGAGCTATGCAAAGAATCAGGGATTAAGAGGGAGTTTTCCACTCCTTATATTCCATAATAGAATGGGATTGCGGAACGGAAGAATAGAACTATCATGGAAGCTGCAAAAGCAATGCTTCATGATCAAGACCTTCCTATGCATCTTTGGGCAGAAGCTACAAGAACAGCAATGTATGTACAGAACCGTACCCCACATAGAGTACTTGAGAAAAAGACTCCTAAAGAAGTCTTCTCTGGCAAGAAACCAGAAGTCAGCCATCTCAGAATATTTAGCTGTCTTGTGTACATCCACATTCAGAAAGAGAAGAGGACCAAATTAGATCCTTCACGAAAGAAGGGTATATTTGTGGGATACTCTGAAAGCTCGAAGGATTACCGAATATATTTCCCAGGATACAAGAAGATTGACATCAGTAGGGATGTGACATTTGATGAAGACATAGCTTACAACAAATCCAGAAAGAGATCTCATGAAGAACTTGAAGAAGCAGAAGCACCCAGAATTCATGATACAACCATGAATGAAGAAACTCAGGAAGAAGATCAAGCATTTGAAGAACCACAAAGACCTGTAGATCCACCTCTAGAGAAGAATCCTCATAAGAGGAAACCTGCTTGGGTACAAGAACTTATCCAAGGTGCGGAAAGATATGGGGCTCCAGAAGAGAATCACAGAGAAAGAAAGAGCACCAGATCATGTTCCAGGTATGTAGCTTTACTATGTGATTTCATTGATAAAGAACCTTCCAATTATGAAGAAGCGGAAGAACAGAAAGAATGGAAGGATGCTATCATCAAAGAGTACCAATCGATCATGAAGAATGATGTTTGGGATGTTGTCGCAAGACCAGATGAGAAGTCAGTTGTAACTTCCAAATGGATCTACAAGATCAAACATGCTGCAGATGGTAGCATTGAAAAATATAACGCAAGATTTGTAGCTTGAGGTTCCTCCCAGAAAGAGGGAATAGACTATGAAGAAACCTTTGCACCTGTAGCCAGATACACTTCCATTATATCAGTACTTTCTCTGGCTACAGTGATGAAATGGAAGATACACTAGATAGATGTCAAGACTTCTTTCTTGAATGGTGTAGTGGAAGAGGAAGTGTATGTAGAACAACCACTCGGTTTTGAGACACATGACAGGGAGTCTCATGTATGTAGATTGAAGAAAGCCCTGTATGGTTTGAAATAGGCACCCAGGACATGGTACAACAGAATTGATAGCTTTCTATCTAGTTTGGGATTTACCAAGAGTAAAGCAGATTCCAACCTTTACTACAAGGTTGAAGATGGAAACCCAGTGATGCTTCTACTATATGTAGATGATATGTTCATGACAGGTATGGATGGGTTGAGTTCTGATACAAAGAGAAATATTGCTACCGAGTTCGAGATGAAGGACTTGGGTATGATGCATTACTTTCTAGGTATGGGGGTGTGGCAGAGTGCAGATGTAATCTTCCTTGGACAAGGGAAGTATGCAGTAGAGATCCTGAAGAGGTTTGGGATGATGGACTGAAAGACTATGGCCACACCTGTGGCATCGAACCTGAAGCTATTTAGTGATGCTTCTTCAGAGTCGGTTGATGCTACAATGTATCGTCAGATGATTGGGTCATTGATGTACCTGATGAACACAAGACCATACATTTTCTTTGCTGTGAACACTTTGAGCCAGTTCTTGACAGATCCAAGAAATGTTCACTTGATTGCTGCAAAGCATATTCTGAGGTACTTGAGGGGTACAGTTGATTATGGGCTCAAGTACGATTCAAATCAGAAGATTAACCTGGAGGGTTATGTTGATTTAGATTGGGTAGACAGTGCCATCGATAGGAAGAGAAGTTTAGGGTATTGCTTCAGTATGGGATCAGGTGTGATCTCTTGGTTTAGCATGAAGCAATCTTATGTGGCACTAAGTACAGCTGAAGCAAAGTATGTTGCAGCTTGTTCAGCTAGTTGTGAGGTAGTATGGCTATGGAAGCTATTGTCTGATTTATTTGATCTCCAGATGGATGCTACTTGTATACATTGTAACAACCAAAGTTGCGTGAAGTTGTCATAGAATCCAGTGTTCCATGACAAGTCGAAGCACATCGAGATCAAGTATCACTATATCAGGGATATGTTGTAGAGAGGAACAGTGAAGCTTCAGTCTGTTGCAATGGAGGAACAGATAGCTAATGTGTTGACGAAGCCATTGGCTAGAGTGAAGGTCGAGTACTTCAGGGAGAAGATTGGGGTTCTCTAGATCGAGGTTTCCTTCAAGGGAAAGTGATGAGTCCCAAATCCATTCTGACAAGCAGGTCAGATGTAAGGGCTGAACCATTCTGCCATGGTGAGATAATTCAGTTCCTTCCATGTCAGATATGAGTGCTAAGATCCAAATCCATTCTAATGAGGAGGTCAGATGTAAGGGCTGAGCCATTATGTCATGGTGAGAGGATTTAGTTCCTTCCATGTCAGATATGAGTGCTGGCCATTCTGTCGAGTAGGAAAGATGTAAGGGAAACTGCCACTCTCCGGGAGAGTGGAGGCACCTAGTCCATTACCAGGTAGCTCAGTCTAGGATTGGGGGCCTTTCTGACAAGGGTGGAGGATTTGGTTCCTTCCAGGTCAGATGTGAGTGTAGGCCATTCTGTCATGGTGAGAGGATTCAGTTCCTTCCATGTCAGATGTAAGTGTGGGACATTCTGTCATGGTGAGAGGATTTAGTTCCTTCCATGTCAGATGTAAGTGCGGGCCATTCTGTCATGGTAAGAGGATTTAGTTCCTTCCATGTCAGATGTAAGTGCAGGCCATTCTATCATGGTGAGAGGATTCAGTTCCTTCGATGTCAGATGTGAGTGCATGGTCGTTCTGATGTGACTGTAGGTTACTACATGATCATATGTGAGTGTTGGGAATGCCTTTCTGACGAGTAGGTCAGATGTAAGTGTTGGGTGAAGACCTACCTGATGGTAGGCCTACAAACAGCATGAAATGAGGATGGCTCTGTAGAACATCATATGACGAGATAGCACACATGATGATGACCAGATGAGATCTAGATCGAACTATGATCTAGATCTAGTTATGATGACTCCGAGAGATCTAGATCAAGTGATGATCCAGATCTAGCAGTGATGATCCAAATCGAGTGATGATCCAGATCCGGCAATGATGATCTAAATCGAGTGATGATCCAGATCCAATGATGATGATACAGATCTGGCCCAGTGATGTTGATCCATATCGACTGATGATCCAGATCCAGTCTAGTGATGTTGATACAGATCGAGTGATGATCCAGATCTAGTCCAGTGATTTTGGTCCAGATCGAGTGATGATCCAGATCCAGTGATGTTGATCTAGATCGAGAAATGATCCAGATCCAGTGATGATGTCCCATGATGATCCAGATCGAGTGATGATCCAGATCTAGTCCAGTGATTTTGGTCCAGATCGAGTGATGATCCAGATCCAGTGATGTTGATCTAGATCGAGAAATGATCCAGAGCCAGTGATGATGTCCCATGATGATCCAGATCGAGAGATGATCCAGATCCAGTGATGATGATCCAGATCAAGAGATGATATAGATTCGAAGAATGAAGATGACTTGAAGATGAAGATGAATTGAAGACTCAGAAGAATCGAGATGCAGATGATGAGATTATCCAGTTGATATAGAGAAGAAGACCAGTGCTGAAAATTGTGTCGAAAGAATACCTTCCTAGTTAAGAGGGACTGTTGATGTATTTGTAACTTCGGAATGTATTCATCTATGTATCTTTTGTATTGTAACCCGATGTTTATTCTAGGATGTTTCTATTATGTAATTGAGTCATGTTTTCATGCCCTGATGTTCCGATCGGGAAAATCAATAATGTAAACAAGTCATGTCAAGTCATAGTGGGTAACCCTCCGATTGTTTAAGGGTTAAAGTCCCTGCAGTTTTGGGGCACTAGGGTTGTTAGACTCTCCTAGTAGGGTTTTAGTCATGTTAGGTTAGTATAAATAGAGATTTGGGGTTTCTATTTAGCACACATCACTCACACACTCAAGTGTAGTGCATAGTTGAGGAAGGAGAAGACAATGGGGCTAGACAAGAAGAAGATTACTGCTATCGGGAGTGCATCTTATTGTTTTGGGGTTTTAAATCTTGTGCTGATTCTATCTCTGAGGAAGTTGTGGGGTTTTCTCCACTTATGGTTTCCCTGATGAAAAAAACTGTGTTCATTGTCTCTTGTGTTTGATTGACATACTTGTTGTTCTCTCTGTAAAGATCCTAACATAATGCTAGCTTAAATGTTGAAAAAATAACATAGGGCTAGTATCAATTATATCCTATGTCTTTTGTTATTGGTACATGATGCACATTGTGGCCCAAATAAACTATTAACAACAATGATACCACATTCTCTTCAATTAATTCATTATTGGTCATATAACTTTTTTAAAATGAAACTATCATGTAACAAGGGTCATATAACTTTTATTAGTGATAAAAAGTTTAAGTTGTTGTTTTATATTCACTACAAACAATAAATTTATTGGGAAGGTATCCTGCAACATAATTGAATTTTGTAGGTTTAATTCACCCTTGGTTGTGTAGATGTTCCCCACTATTTTCTATACTTTTGTCTCTTTATTTCAGCTACTCTTTATTTCTTTGTTTATGTTACATCAATAGTTATAGTAATAGTTGCAATTTGGCTTTAGAAACACTACATGTTGGTATTATAGATTCAGTCAATTTTCATTTTGTTGTATAGTTTCAAAAACAAAACAAAAATGCCGAGGAGAAAATCCTAATATATGGCCAAGGAAGAGTTGAATGAGAGTTTCATAAAGTTTACAGAAGACATGAGGTAGTTTCATAATGTCTATAGTATGGTCTCTCATCCCCTAGATAACCATCCTCTAGCTATGATGTTCATCTAGCACATAACCTAAACATGGAGACCATACTATAGACATCCATTATGAACCTTGGATTAGTAGTTGAGGACCATGTCATGTTTCTTATTTAAGGTTTCAATTTTGAAATTTGTATATTGCTAAATATTTAAATTATCTTCCTTTACTATAGATATTATCATCTTCCTTTCCGACCATGGATCAGTAGTTGAGACCATGGCATCTTTCTTATTTAAGGTCTCAATTTTGAAATTTTTGTATGGCTAAAGATTTAAATCATCTTCCTTTACTACAAGTTCAATTCCAAGTTATTAAGATCCCTAGAAATTTTAGCCACTAATTCGAACTTAAAAGAATTTGTTTCTTCTCTTACTTTATTTAGTTGAAAATAAAGGTATATAATAACTTATAGTTTTTTTAACTAGGTAAATTTGCTGAATAGTTCTTGAAACCTTGTTCTCAATATTATTATTTGTTATCCCTCTGCACTATATTTAGAGGAATTCCAATGTATAAGATTTGCCACTTTTGTCATAATATAAGATGCAATAAAGCCACATTTTATAAGTGATAACTAATATTTATGTTATAGTTAGATTTTAGGTTTTAGTTTACCTTATTTCTATAAAAGAGACTCAATGACTTCAAGCTAATACTAAATATCATTTTTATATCCATCACTTTTAGGGTGAAATTAGGGTTTCACCCTATAGAGTATTTTGGATACATAAATGTTCTATATAGTTGACTTATTAAATTAGGGTTAGGGTTTTTTTGCATTTTCTGTGGTTAAAATACATTGTATCCTTATGGGTTTATTTTTGAGTGTAGCTTAAATGCTTGTTAAAAGTTAACAGTTGTTTGAAGAATGCAAGTTTCCATTGAAAGGGAGCCACCAAATAAAAATGTATCAACCAATTCCATGTAATAAATTAGATCACACAAATTTTAAAGAGGGAGATGTTTCCCTTCTCTATTTTCTAGAAGATGGAACCTCAGTGTCAAATTCCTCACATAGGACTGAATTGTTGAAGGTTTAATTCCACACAAAGGGATGAATTGACATTTATGAAGCCATTGTTCAGGAGGGAAACCTACAAGAGGAGAGACACCATCATTGGGAGGCTCGATTTTCCAATGAAGGAGCCATTACTGAGGAGAGTGAAGCAGAAGAGGACAGACGCCATCATTGGGGGGTCTAATATGTTTGTAGGAGGGTTGATTATCTATAATAAAAAAGTAGGAATTACACAACCAATAGGGGAGACCAAATTCAGTTGTTGAAGGGGAGTTTGACTACCATAAAGGCCTATTGCATAAGAGAAAGGTTGAGTTCATTGTCAAAGGAAGATGTGGGTTTTCTTGGATTATTATTGTATCATTTGGCATCACATTAAATGAGATGTTGAGCCCAAATTCAAATTGATTTGCTGAGTTTAGAAGGGGTCGCACTGTTTGTTGATGGAGTGTGTTTGCAGTAGCAACAGATAGACATTGGCATTAGCATCATCATTTCCAGGTAAACAAATGAGATGGTAAACAAATGACACTAGGATTAGGAGCATAACAGGTGCACATTTTTTTCTCAACTTAAAATTTACTATCTTTGCAAATCTATAAGAGAATAATAAACAACATAGAGAGAAATATGAGTGTGTTAAGATAAAGAAATTGATATTAATAACTGTATATTCTCTACTAGTAGACCCAAATTCTTCCCTCTAGGTTTTTTGGGGGGGATTTTTGTTTTTAATTTTTAATTTTTGTTATGCGAAATCATGGAATATGGGATGTATACATTTCCTAAATCATGAAAACATTGAGGAAACGTGCTTGAAACGATCCTGTGAACTGGAACATTGTTCCCAGAATAAATTAGAACGATGAAATGTTTCAGTTTCAAATCCCTCGATTTCAGAATTCAAAACATTGAACACCAATTTAGGCATATATAAGGGTCATTTTCATTGACTTTTGTTGTATCCGCTATAGAGTTGGATGAGGAAGAAGCTTGTAAAAGAGATATTGCAGAGAAAAAAATGATAATTAAAAGGCCTCTAAAGTTCAAGAGGGTAACCCTTCCAAAAGGGCTTAACCTCACGAAGAAATACTGAGTAAGGATACAAGCCTTCAAGGAAATGCCATTTATTCCCCCCTATGCTGATTCCAAGGACTCGAATCCGTCTTGAATGGAGGCATAGAAGCATGCATGTGATGTGGTTTATGAGATTCTAAGACTAACAATACAAAAGAGAACTCTTGTAGTCCATCTTAACCATTTCAAATATGACTATAAATTTTCTCATAGGATAAGGGCACTGCTTATGAGGCACCTAGAGATTTTCTACGTTTCTTTGAAGGGAGATAGAGATTCTGTTTTTCTCAGAGATGCTTGCCAAGACTCGAAGTTGATTGAGAAGGACCCACTCATGATTGCTAAGGAAATACTTGAAGCCCTTATTTCTAATACTCGCTTCCAAAGATGGGCTAGAACTATAGGGCAAGTTTAGGAAGTAGGTGAAGAAGATGGTAATTTCTCAAAAGAAGATGAGGACGATGATGATTGTTCTGATGCAGAAGGCAGTGATGGAAATGATGATGAATGGAGTGATTTATATGTCGAGGAAGAGAGCAAACCACATGCGAAGGTTAGATCCTTTCCTAATGATGAGGAAGAGAGAAAGCTACATCCTAAGGTTAGATCCTCTCCTTAGGATAATGCAAGATTCCTATTGAAGGATGTACAAAAATATCCTTACATAAGAATTTCACCACCTCCTAAGAAGAAGGAACTTTCAAGTGTAACTTCTAATGATAGACCTATGGAGCAGTGGTGATTATTTTTACCAGTTCAGCCTTGGGAAACCTTCAAAAAAGCAAGAATTTTGACCTAAAGTTACAAAGTCCATGTATGTATTACCAAAAAGCTTCCAAGACATTTGTAAGTATACATGTGAAATTAACATTGATGATCGCGGATAGTTAAATGGGAATATTTTAGAATTCAAATAGGTAAAACTGGATGATATTTAATTCTGGGAAGAGATAATTAAGTACTGTAAAGATCTAGTTTATCAAAATGCCTCTCTTGGGTCTTTGAATGCTATGGGATAGATGTGGGAAAAAGTGAAGATTGTAAGCTTTTTCAATCTGGGTTATTTATTGAATATTCTTCTTCATATCTCTTGCTGATTTGCTCTTTGCATTTGATTCTGCTTTTACTTATTTAAACTATGCAGTATACCTATGTCTATTGCATTGTTTTTGTTAGGATTTGTATTTGTTTTCTTTGTAGACATATGTAATAAAATTCACCTTTTCTAACACTAATTGTGTTTGAATTTGAAGGAATCCTACAGTGGAGGTCAGATAAAATAAGAATTTACATTCCCTCTCAATATATCTCTTTTCCATAACTGTTTTCTCCCCTTCCCCTTTCTGTTGTTTCTTAACTTGTGGTTTTCAATGAAAAGATAGCTAAAATGAACACTCTCATACGGACGCATATTAATCTTAAAAATCTTGTTATTCTTCTCTGTGAGATTGCTTAGTTCTTGTTATGTAAGAACATATTTATTATAATCTGTAGTCTGAAAATCTATAAAAGGAAGTGTTTTACTGCCATACTGTATACATAGTTAAATTGCTAAATTGCATAGAATAAAAAAACTAGGATATATTTGGTGGAACTTACTATGGAAGCTATACAATCTTGACATTAAGCACCTATTTATTGGGCAAATTAACATTTAAAATTTGAAATCATATATAATATTTTGCACAGTCTATAGTGATTATAAGACAATGTCAAATTTGGGAGGCAACCACGTGTTAAAACTATAGTATGCTCTTTGATTAAATACTTCTTCTTCTCAATTGAGGTCAGTCAAGGATTTTTGAACTAGATCGATCAGTTAATCAAGGTTTCTTGAAATCCCTCTAAGTTATTTACTCCTTCTTACTTTTAGGGTTATCCCTTGTTAATTTTTCACATTTAAATATATTGAAGCTCCAAAAGAAAGGAGGAAACAAGTAACATATGCTTGTTCTCAGTTTGCATATTTTCTGAATCCGGTTGGGCACAGGATGCATTGTGGATTTGCTCTATGACTCAACAAAGATCTTATAATAAGGCTCTTGTCTCATGTGTGGACATGGACTATATATGTTTTTTGAGCATGAGGTCCAATTTGAGTTCATTTTACCATTGGTTTTCAAGAGCAGGCCTTTATCAGATTTAGATTCATTATTGAAAGATGGACATTCTTTGATAGCCTCTCACTATTGTTATGTCAAATTAATTGTATTATGTATTAGAGACAAGATGTAGCTCTATTTTGTAAGATGCAAAGAAAGTTGTCAGTGGAGTGCTGTATCAAACAAATGCCAAGTCTTGGAATACACATTGCTACCATATGAACTCCTCAAGTGAAGTGTCCCATGTTCCTAAGTTTGGCATATTCCCTAATCAGATTGCATGCAGAATGTTCAATGTGACTTCTTTTTTATACAAGGAGATGAAATTGTCGTATTAATTGGTCTATTTCGCAACCTACAAAATCTTTTCATATTTGGGCTTGGAAAGGCTTTGCTCAAAGTTGATTCCTATAGCCTATATTTTTGCATCACTTGTCTTTTTTTTAATATATCTCACCTTTGTTGTCACAAACAATACTGTCCCATCTAAATGATTCAGCAAGATGCCTTAAAATATGTGAATTTTGGTTGTATCAAGTAGTACTGAAAGACATCATAGTTAAGTTTGTTAGATGTAAAGAAGATGGACTCTTTCAAGTTCCAGATCAAACATATGCCAAGTCTTGAAAATGGTTGGAGACTTTTTGAATATACAATTCCCTAGCTTTCTTACTATACAAACTCCACAAGTGATGATATCCCTTCTTCCCAATGTGGGCATATCCCTGATTGAAATTTGAGATTGCTTCTAGAATGTTCATCATGATTTTATTTCGATACGAGCATTGATTAAATTATCTTCTTGAATTCCCTATTACTGAACCTATGAAGGATTTTCATGAAGTTTGGCTTGGAAAACCCTTAGTCAAGTAAGAATTCGATAACCTATATTTTTCCGCACTCGTCTGCTTTTGAAGACATTTCATCATTCTAGCCATGAGCAATCCTATGCTAGCTAATGATTCAACAGGAGGCCTTCAGGACATGGTTTCAAAACGTGTTGATTTTGATAGCATCTTGACATGTTGTAGCAAATTGACTATTTGGTATGATAAATAAAGTTGTTAATAGTTCATTTTTGTTAGTTGCAAATGAGTTTCTTAAGATACTATGTAACCACTTGGGGACACTATTAAAGCAGTCAAGATTGTTGGTGCAGTTTATGCTTATGTATTGGCATGATGCTTCAGAACAATGCTAGTTATCAAGAAGTGTTTGAATTTTGTTGACTATTCAGATCCTTAAAGTCCAACAAATTTTCCCTTGCATTGTGTTGTATAGTTAGTTCGGTTTTCCCAGTTGTTCTAAGCTTCAATAAACTGAGGCTTTTGTCTGAATAGAGATTCTTCTACCTGACCTATTTCCACATTTATTTATGGTAAATAATATTGGAATTAATCCAAAGATAGAGTTCATCATCTTGAATCTACCTTTTAGTCATTTGATGCAAGAATTTTATAATGAGTTTTGATATAAAATTTTATAATGAGTTTTGAGATGACACTTTTCCCCATAGTTTTGTGTTTGGGATATTTGTTATACTGTTGAATTCCTTTAAATGTTTTTTAGATGATCGTTTAAGATGAGCAGCATTGTAACTCAGATTCTCTACAGAATTGTAACTCTGAGATGCATGTATGTAGGAGTTGTTTAAAACAAGAGTTTATATTAGGACTTGGAGACTACACCATCTTAAATATGGCATGACTTCTTGTTGGTAGATGTTATTTCCTAATTGCTACACAAAACCTGCTATACCTGTTATAAAATGGGAACTTTTGTTTATGCAGGTTGTTGGGGAGACATAAACGACGGGCTAGATTAAACTTAGGTTCAAGACAGCAGCAGGAAAGGCTGTAGTGTGCATACGCTCTTTTCAACTAACCCAGAAAGCATTTAAGATGGAATATAAAGCTATTGACATCTATTGAGAGTGTCCTACAGACAATTAATCCTCACACTGTAGAGGTAGGTGTTTATGTTTTCCTTTTTCAAATAATAAAAGTTGAGCACTTTGAGGGACTTTGCATTACTAACTAATACTTTTGTTGCTAAATATTCTATTTACAAACATATTGTTGAAAAATAGATCACAAGAAGGGTATATTAGTTGCGGATATCTACATCTTCTTCTTGTAACGACAATTGAGTGCACGGGAATGATAGAAATGATCTGTAATATAATTGTTTGCCTAATTTTCAGAATCAACAGTTTATCAGAGTATATACCTACACTACTATAAAATAGTTTTGCAACTATTGCATGCAAGTAGCTTGGTCCATTTTGAGGAAAAAGTTTCTCTTTTTTAAAGTTATGCACGGAAACGACTATTTATATTTATATATCAAAACAACACCCCATCTATACCCAAAAAGTTACGATTACATTCAAAATTGGGGATTGATTGAGTCATTTAATAGCATCCCAATACTTTTTTTTATATCATCATTACTCCCTAAGTACAATTTATTGTTTCTGCTACCATACATGTCTGTATACTGGTATAGAAAATGTAGACATATGAAATTACAAAATGCACATATTGAAAAAATTCAATGATGATGATAGAAATTATGTGGATCTCCCATTGTTGCTGCCAGTGGCCTTGTCTCTCTTAGAATATTGGGAGAGTGCTCATTCCTCCTTGGCACTGGATTGTCATTTTTCCCTTGCAAAACTTGCAATTCCTGAATCTTTTCCAGGATTCTCTGTCTTGTTCCCGTAGGGATTCAATTGAGTTTTCATTTTTCCAGTTTGTTCCTTGCAATACTGCAACACGCTTCCCGTGTTCATCCCCATCTTTACTCAAAAAGTTACCATTACATTCAAAATTGGCAATTGATTAAGTCATTTGATAGCCTCCCAATACTTTTTTTTCATATCATCATTACTCCCTAAGTACAATTACTATTTCTGCTATCATACATGTCTATATATTGGTATAGAAATTGTAGACATAGGAAATTACAAAATGCACATATTTACAAAATTCAATGATGATGACATAAATTATGTGGATCTCTCATTGTGGTTGCCAGTGGCCTTGTCTCTCTTAGAAGATCTGGAGAGTGCTCATTCCTGCTTAGCATTGGCTTGTCATGTATCCCTTGCACAACTTGCAATTCTTGAATCTTTTCCAGTATTCTTTGTCTTGTTCCCGCAGGGCTGCAATTGAGTCCTCATTTTGCTAGTTTCTTCCTTCCAATTCTGCAACACACTTCCCTTGTTCATCATTCTAAGCATGAAGTTGTTTTTTTGTTCTGCTACTTGATCTCTTATCTCATCTACAGCCTTAGTGGGCCTTTTTACCTCCCAAAAATTCAAGTTGTAAATCCCTAAAACACAAGTGCAACCTTAGAGGAACTAAGAGGGGTTGTCCATTATTACTACAAAAATGCCCTCTCTATCTTAAGGTCGGCTTGGCACAAGGGTGGTTTCCCTTGGAAAATATATGATAAAACTTAGATTTAAGTGGATGGTGTGTTGCCAATACTAGTGACATTCCAAAAGGTTATGGAGTCAAGGAATACAAACAAAGAGAGGTTAAGAGTATGGAGAATACGTAACCATAACATGATTTTCCATGGCCCATAACTAGTACAAGTGAATTTTTGGGTAATATGAGAATGAATGAGGGTCCTAACGGTAAATGCACCATCACAACCAATGTATTTGAAGCCCAAAAAATAATGTGCAATCTCACTAGTGAGGGAACAGTGTTAACACATGATTTTATATGAAAAAAATATTGATTAGACAACCTTATAAATAATGAAAATCCTAATCAAATATGAAATCATCACATACAATCCAATAAGATTAGTAAACCATAACATGTGCCATACAAAATCTGCTATTACAGTAGCAAGTTCCCCAATACTCGAAATTACATCAGGCTGAAGGAGGGTTAAGAACCTCACACCCAATCCCACCTCATCATGCAAAAATGCCCTCCACAGAGGTCATTTACTGCAGCAAGAAACAATGGCTACTCTAGTGCACAAACCCTAGTCAACCAAGAGAAATGATAATGGAATTGGAAACCTCACATTTGCTTGGCTCTTGACATTCTTCTCCTAAAAGATGTTCATCTAGGCTTAAAGGGGTTTTCCCTATTAATCCATCCATACTTAATAATGCTGAAAGGTAGTATTATGTAGATTTCTAGCTTTGCCTCCTTACCATAAAATATCATTTGATGGATTCTAGATCCACAAACTATTCCAATAATGTAGGTATTAAAATTTAAAATACATTCACCCATTTTTAGATCCTTTTTATTCTTCAAGGATTAACAATAAAAATATTGGTTATTTCTAGATCCATAACTGAAGGAGTATTAAATTTTAAAATCACTCAAAATCCTCCTTGAGAGAACAACGCTCTTCATGATTTTTGACTATGTCTTTATTGACATGCATAGAATTGTAGAAACAATAGATCAATGCTATCTGCAATGATGCTAAGAAGAAGCACAGGAAATAGATCTTGCTACTAAGAATTCTCACAAGCATACATAGGAAAATAGAAAGAAGAAAAGAGACTGAATCACATGAATGAAGAGATGAATATTGGTGTGTATCCTTCCATTGAATAATGATGAATAATAGTTTGCATAAATAGTACATCCCTTATAGGAAAATTGAATTGTATGGAAACAAATCATAAAGCTCAAAAAGACTGACTTACCAAAATATAGCAAACCCCCATAGGTGGTTAAAGCACTTACCAAATCTATCAAGGACCTCACGAGTTGGAAAAAGCATGAGTGAGTTTTCAAGGAGATGGAAAAAACATGCTAATCCTAGAAAATGGGTAAAAACTAATGGAGGATGGGTTGGAAACAAAAGCTCTCAGTTTCCTAGTTGACTAGCTTTTATCTTATCCATAGAAAAGTAGGAAAAGTAGGAAAAGCAGAATAAAGCAGAATCTGCTGTAAAGTCCTTTATACTAATTCTGGATGGTCAAAAGGTGGTCAAGATCAACCCAGAATTGGAAATAAATCATTCCTAGGATATAGATGACATGTATTTACTTTAAGGTGCAAGTGGATGCCAACTAATTAAGCTAGTGGGTGAATAATTAATCAAATAATGATTAATTATTTTATCCTAAGTTGTGAGTGGGTTTAATATATTCCAACAACCCCCTATAATTCTGACTTTATGATGGTATGACAAAAAAATATTGATGCATATGGATGCATATAGGGCCCAACAACAAGGCTATGGTCACCCTTTAACAATTATCATGTCCAGAAAAGTGAGGAAAGAGGTAAAACCACATGGGGAAAATACTCCCTCAAGATAGGAAAAGGCACATAATTTGAAATGTGTCTTCAACATATCTTCATCTTCACTTTAATTAGCTGACTGAACTACTTCTGCATGAAGGACTTGTTGAGGAAATCATGAACTCCATGATCATTGGCTAGAGTGTAGAACCTGCAAGAAGGAAGAGGAGATACTCCTTGTATCTCATCAAATGATGAAGTAGAAGCATTATCTGAATGCTTCTTGCTGCTGTCAAACTTTGATATGCAAACATAATCTGAAATGGAAAATAGATCTATGCATACTCCTTCCCAAAGAGTACAAAAAATAAGGCAATTTATTTCACACCCAATTCCCTAAATAGCTGCAAAATTGTGATGTGGATCACATGCCAATCTTCCAATCTAATGTAGCACCTGTATAAATATGATCTAAGGCTGATAAAACTTTGATATATCAGAAATATTATCATATGAAACAGCAAGGACAAAGGCTTCAATGGCTCCATGAGGATATAGGGCTAGACTAGGAAAATTATGAGCAACTGGGGAAAACTGATAGGTGTAAAAATATGAATGTTGGATGGGCATAAGATTTGAACCATAAGTGTTTAGAACAGATCCAAAAATGTTTAATATCAATCCTTATATGACTAAGGTCATGGATAACCAGCCACTAAAAGTTAGGAAAGACTTCAAATCATGTAAGATAAATATCATTGCATAAGAGACCAATGAGGAATCAACAAGTGAGCTTGGGATTTATATAGTATTTGGATTATTCAAAGGTATGGTAGATGGTATGGATGGTGGTATTATATGTGTATCAACCTACAAATATGCTTCTAAATCAGAATCCAAAGGATCACATATAAGCATATCAATAGACTCATGGGAATACACTGGTAATGAATCCTCTGTATGAAAGGAGGAAAGAATGAGATGTTCACAATATTCAAGAAGCCTATGAGTATTGATGTCAAGAACAAAGGAGGATATGCTGAAGCACATGATATCAAGTAAGGTAAGTGGTATGGCACAAATCAGGCTTAATGTGGCTAAGCAAACATCCTGTAAGTCACTGGGTTGCGCACCATCAATGAGATAGGTATGCAAGAGGTGTAAAGAATATGGCACATAGATCTCAAAATATAAGATACAGGATTTAGAGAACAATGAATGGGTTATATGATCATAATCAATATCAGCAGCAGGTCCATATGTTACTTCATTTTCATCAATAGTATAACAAGAAGAAAAATCACCTTCAAGAGACACAAAAAAAGATCGCTCTTCAATATTTGCTTCTTCATTGAAGGAGGAAGCACTCGAATCAAAGAGGGAAGCAGCAACATGAAATATATGAGAAATTTCTTCATCATTATCAACTTCATCAGAGAATGTAGAGGCAAAGAAATCTTGAGATAGAGAACAAGAGAAGATGCTAGGTTCGCTCCATGTTTCATCTTCAATTTCCTGCAAACCAAAAGCTTTGTCCAAAACTTTCCAAAGCTCAAATGGAAATTAAGAAGAATCTATGAGATGATATATATTTGGAGAAATTCCCAAACATATAATTCCATAAGCTCTATCACAATTATTTAGCCAATCGATCTTCTCTTCATAAGACTCAGGTTCACTCAATGCACCAATGGAGACATCAAAGAGACATTGCCTCTTCAAGTATGCCCTCATCTTTGGCTTCCAATCAGCATAGTTGAAAGGAGATAGTAGAGGAACTTTTGAATCCATATTGAAGTTTTTGATATTCTCTAGTAGATACTCTCTGCAACCTGCAAAACAAACTAGGAGAAAATCTTGTAATCTAGACAAGCTCTTCTTCAGAGAGGGATAGGAGACTGGAAGCGCTCCTCAACTCTGGAGAACTTGATCAACCTTGTAGCTCTGATACCATGTAGAAATAATAGATCAATTATATGTGAAATTATGCTAAGAAGATGCACAAGAAATAGATATTGCTACTAATAATTCTCACAAGCATACACAGGAAAATAGAGAGAAGAAAAGAGACTGAATCGGATGAATGAAGAGATGAATATTGGTGTGTATCCTTCCATTGAATAATGATGAATAATAGTGTACATAAATAGTACATCCATTATAGGAAAATTGAATTGTATGGAAACAACTCATAAAGCTCAAAAAGGCTAACTTACCTAAATATAGCAAAGCCCCATAGGTGGTTAAAGCACTTACCAAATCTATCAAGGACCTCACAAGTTGGAAAAGCATGAATGATTTTTCAAGGAGATGGAAAAAACATGCTAATCCTAGAAAATGGAGAAAAACTAATGGAGGATGGGTTGGAAACAAAAGCTCCCAGTTTCCTAGTTGACTAGCTTTTATCTTATCCATAGAAAAGCAGGAAAAGCAGAAAAAGTAGAATAAAGTAGAATCTACTATAAGTCCTGTATACTAATTCTGGATGGTCAAAAGGTGGTCAAGATCAACCCAGAATTGGAAATAAATAATTCCTAGGATATAGATGGCATGTATTGACTTTATGGTGCAAGTGGATGCCAACTAATTAAGCTAGTGGGTGAATAAATAATCAAATAATGATTAATTGTTTTATCCTAAGTTGTGAGTGGGTTTAATATATTCCAACAAGAATACCTCCTTGATGTCATAATTGATTTGGTGTTGTCCTTGAGTTTTCTTGGTCATATGTGATCACATATGTTGAAGGAGAGAGCAGAGCAACAAAAAAATGTAGACAACGTGTCAATTTCAGATGATTTCTTGCTTTTATAGGTCAGCCCATGTCCAAATTGAAAGAGAGTTTAAACTACTCATTTGAACGTTGAGCAATGTCGAAAACCACTGCATTTGTTGTTTCCTGTATGCTTTTTTGATATTTAGAATCAATGGTTGAATAAATATGTGGTAACTGTAACTATGGTACAAGTAATTGTTTTGCTTTTGCATTTTTCTTATTTCTAAAGATTTTCTTGATTTTTAGAATCAATGGATGAATAAATGTATGAGTTTGTAACTGTAATAATTTATTTGTTCTGTTTGTTTGGCTCAGGACTGTTGAGACATTTTGAAGGAGAACTTCTCTCTCTGACTTGAGTTTAGTTTTCTTCCATGATTTTCAGACCATCTTATTTGTCTATAACTGAATGGTGATTTTTACTATGATTGTTAATGTTTAGTGAGTTGTTGACTAGCTACATTGTAAAATCCTGCACTTAATTTGATATCATATTTAGAATCAATGGATGATTAAAAAACTGCGGTTATAGAGGTGATTTTCTTATGTTGGTTTTGTTTTGGTTTTGAATTTTTGGAGGAGCGGTTGTGTTTGATTTTGACGTGGGTTTTGCACAATATATTTTAGGTGAATGAGTAGTTTCTGTTGAAATGGTGTGTTACATTGGTAAATGTTGTTGTTTGGTTTGTGTTTAAAATCATCTATGGCTAGTGCTGGCTTGATTAAGTTATGTTATTATGATTTTTATATTTTCACTGATAAAATGTGACTGTGTAGAAGGAATTGTTTCTAAGTTGGGCTTGTCTTTGTCTAGGAGGTAGAGGAATGCTTTCCCCGGGCTACGAGCTTGGTTTTTCTCAACAATTTTTAGGCCATCCTATTAATTTTTGGCTAAATAGTAACTTTTTATATTTTTGGGAATGTTCATATTTTGTCTTGGGATTACTATAGTTGTTCTCTCGGTTTTTATGCCAACTTCGATTTGTATATGCAATTTTTTTGTGCTTTTTTCCTTTTTCCCAACCAGTCTTTTGATTGATTTCTATCTTGAATGGCTGATTAAATATGTTGTTTTATACAAAAAACTGAATCTTTGTTGGGTTTGTTTTTTGTTTTTAAGAATTTTTGCAATGTCGGTCTTTAACTTCGATGTTGGTTTTCATCAATAGTTTATAGACCATCCTCTCGCTGATATTGCATAAGGTGATTGGGAATAAAACAATAAGTACTACGTACTTGCTTGATTAAATATTTCAAATAACCCTATACCTTAAGGTATTTTTCTATGGAACTTGTGTTATCCAATCTGAATTTTATAGAAGCATTAGCTGGTTACATTGAAGATGAACCGATTATTAGATAAGTAAAAAATGTAAATGATTACAACTTGTGGAGTAAAATAAATCCATGTACTTTGCAATATTATGTGCTAGAGGGGCCTGGTCTTCTTGCATAGCCTTTTAACATGTACCTCCTTTCTTTGTTTGGCCACTACCATGCATGGCTCACTAAGTAGGGGAAACCTTAACAGGGTTTGGGTTAGGGACTACCAAGGTAGGAAGAAGGAAGATGTCTCTCATCTTCCTTCTTGCTCTCTCAATCAAGTATAAACTTCCTATAGATTTTGAGATTCTTTGTCAAAAAATTTCACATGCACACACAGAATGATAAGAGAGAGAGATGGAAGCTATTAGTTGGCTTTAGAAGACTCGTAGATAGGATAGATAATCCAAATGATAAGGAAATAGTGTGTGAACCATTTTATGGCTCTGGCTCATATATAATTGTGTTTTCCATTAAGTACAGCATAGAATTAAAAATAGATTAATTATGTCTTAATAATTGTTTCCTAATATTATAGTCTAATCAAATGTGAGGTGTTACATCATTTATAATAATATTATGTTTCATCATTTCCTTCTAGGTTATAAGAAATTGTCCCCAATCTTGCTTTGAGATGGGATTACCGTTGATCAGTTGTTGTTTGAGAGATCAACTCTGCTTACAAAAGTAAAGTACCTTTCATGCCAAGCAAGTGCATGGTTTCCTGTGTTGTTTGTGTTGTCTACACCCTGGTATCCAAAAGTGTAAGCAATACAACCCTCATTCACACATATAACCTAGATCCAGAAAACAATTAAGCTAGTTGAAGCATATATAATTTATAACAGATATTTCAGATGAAGTATTCAGTAATAAGATAATAGATGAATGATGAATGTGAAAAAAACGCATGGATGTGGTTAAAATTTACATATACGCATCTAATGGGCACAAGCTAGATGGGCCTACGTAAGGCCAACCCACCATTCTTAATAAATAATATTAATAAGTAATGAACTCTTATGTTCATTGAAAGTCCTCCCCTTTTGAGGATGCTTTTCCCTTGAAGCATGATTGTAGTGGATGCTATAGACTGATGACCTCTTGTTGCATGAATATATTCAGTTGGTACATTCCTTTGATTGGATTGAAGATCATCAGTATGTTACCTGATTTTATCTTGAACTTGGCAGGGTTCCTCTTTAGATGTTACTGATCTTCTATTTCTGTCCTCATTGCAACTGTTGTGGATCCATGATCTAGATGTTGAGAATATTCAAGGTCATTTAATTTAATTGTACAGTTTCTTCTTGATATTTGTGCTTATTGGATCATATAAGATGCATCTTTAGATTTGGCACCACGAAAAAAATCTTTAGATTTTGTAGACACATTAGGTAGATTTTCAAAATTTTCTAAGATATCAATTTCTGTATCAAGACATATGCCCCCACTTAACCTTTAGGATCAAGTCCAAATATTCATCAACTTCCACCTTCCTTTCTCCATAAAATGTTCCATCTCTTCCTTCACATCTCAACTGATGTGATTCAGGGAAACCATGTACTAAAGAACTACCCTTGTTTGTCAGTCATAAATTCAATGAAGAAGGATCTTGGTAGAAGAGGCCTGTCAAGAGCATAGACATTCTTTTCTCCTCAAGCTAAATTTTGGAAATTTGTTCTTTAGTAAAATACTATTCAATAATCCCAACAAGTTTTCAGACTTGGTGGGCTCCCCATAGTTTGCAACGAACTTCATAACTTATGTTCACTCTTGCCAAATTCCACACTATACCAACTCAGAATCTTGTTAACTGAAGAAATATTGATTTCCACAGGAATAGGATTCCACCATTGTTAAAAAATATCCTTTCGGCTTGCCTTAATTCCTCATCATTACTTCCCAGAGAACTACATCTGATGCCATTGCTTGATCTCGAGCCACATAGTAAGGCAAAATGGACAAAGGTTATGGATCTGGTAAGACAACCTGCATGGGTTTGGATTTCAAGTGAAAATGCTTAAGCAAATTGTAAGGGGGTCTTTGGTACCACTCAAATCTCCATTTTGGATGGCCAAGTGAATAAGAATATCCTTGAATGACATTTAAAATCATGAAAATTCCTCTTTTCTATAGAGGTCATTCAGAGTAACCCCACAAAACACTTGCATGAATTGCACCATATTATACAAGTTGATATAGAATGCAAGTTTTTCTTCTCTGGATAATTCATGCAAATCATTTTCGCGAAGTTCCTTAATCACCTTTAAGTATCTTAAATTTTTTTCATTAACTCCAATGCTTCTGTAAACTATATGCTTGTCATCATTAGAGATAAGATTCATAAATTGTTTGAGTTAGGCTCCGTAGTGTAGCTGCAATTTTAGTTGTGGGTCTGGCCTTCATGTCATTTGTAAATCTAGTGATTATCTCACTTGGCAGAAACAACTATATCATGTTCCATGAAATGATAAAGATGATTTCCATCTTTGAAAATATTCTCATATAGAACATGGTGGAAAAAGTGCTTTGAAGCACGCTTTCTTCCTAATTTGACTGCCTCATCCCTCTCCAACAATGAATCCTCTGAAAATAAATCCACCTTTCTGGCACATTCACCAACCTTGTCACCATTCTCAATTTTTAAATATGTGTACCAAGTTTTCAATCATTAATATAAACTCTCACATGGATCTCAACTATTGAATCACTCTTGTCTTCAAGCACGGGTTTTTCAACCATGCCAATGCTTACATGTTTTGGTATAGGTTCATCATTGTTGTAGAAAATACCATTAACAACCATAGTCATCTCTTGAATTTATTTCTTTGATGTTCACAATGAAGATAAAAGTTAAGTGTTTCATGCTTGATATGACATCTGGTAACCTCTAGTAACCTCCTAAGTGGACATTGTTGAAGTGATAAGGTGGTTAATGTAAGGTTCAAGCTTGTTTTCACATTGCTCCATTACATTTCTAGCAATTCCATGGGTAGTTGGAGAAGCACCGTCTTTTCCCTCCCCTATGTGAGCTAGCATGGTGGTTCACAGTTGCTCGAGTATATCTTCAACCTTGTCCAACATAACTGTCATAATATATTGGATTGGGTAATGATATATTTTGTATGGGATTCACTAGCAACATAGAAGAAGATGGGAAACATTTCAAGGATTAATTCTTCACATTTGAAGTCCAACATCATAACATGACCTGGTTTTCACACTATTTTTTGAAGTGGTCACCCTCCTTCCAGATGAGGGACTAAAGAAATTTTTATATTATAAATCTCACATAAATTTGTAACAAATAAATGAAAGATATTGCTTATCACTTCATCATCATCATAAGGAGGAAGAAGGAACTTTTCTCATCCCATGGTGGATAGGATCCATGTGAAGCACCAACTATTGGGTTGATCATCCTTTTTTGATTCTCCTTATTGCTCCACTTATACATGGCTATAGGATGATCATACTTATCTACTATATCCTTGGCAACCACACTAAGATAATTGTTGTTGATAGGTATCATATAGTGGTAAACTTATGGTTGCTAGGGAATAGTGATTTTTGCAATCCCATTAAGCCAATTTCTTGAGTTTTGTTCAAAATTCATAGAAAAGGATTATGGGTTTCATAACCTGCTTGATCATATATTGTGAACTTATACAATCTATCATCCTTTGTCAACCATTAGATACTCAAAGTTGTGTATTGTTACTTTTTACCATTATAGAGGACTCTGTAAGTTAGGTTCCCAAATTCTTAAAGGGTTCTAGCTCAATGGAAGAGTGCCTGCCTTACAAGTAGGAGGTTGGTGGTTTGATTCCTCCATGCCCTAATGATATTATAATATCGGTTAAAAACAACTAAATTAGTAAGCAAAAATAAGAGATAGGTGACCAAACAAAATGACAAAAAAATCGTATATAAAATTACTAAAAACGACTAAATTAGTGACCAAAACATGAGAGATGCGAAACTAGGAATTAAAAAGGATGCAACACATGGCGCTAATGATGAAGTGAAACATGGCTTTGATATGGTAGAAAAATACAACGTTACTTTGGATGCAAAACATGGCGCTACATTGAAAGAAAAATATGGTGCAACAATAGAAGAAATATTTGGCGTCATTTTGGTAGCAAAACACGATGCAAAAAAGGAAGCAAAAATTGGTGCAAATTTGGAAGCGATAATTGACACATATTTGGAATTAAAACATGCTGCAAAATGGGATGCTAAAGTGGTAGAAAAAATGGATGCAATATTGGATGCTAACATGGTGCTATTAATGATGCAAATATGGCACTAACAGGGATGCCATTTAAGAAGCAAAAGAAGACACTCGCTAGGAAGAAAACTAGGACATTATTTAGGAAGCAAACCTCAACATTTTTTAGGAAGCAAATTTGGACTCTATTCTAGAATCAAACCTCGACGTTCTTTAGGAAGCAAAGTTGGACGCTATTTTGGAAGCAAAAAAAGAGACGCTATTTTGGGCATCATAAAAGCATGCTATTTAGCAAGCAAAAAAAGACGTCTTTTGAGATGCTTTAAATTGTGTCCATGATGCATCCCATTTAGCATCTAGTTTGACCACTCATTGTAAAAAAAATTACACTAAAAAGGGACGCTAAATTGGATGCTAATTCTAGGATTTTTTGTAGTGTTGTATCCAATCAACTTAAAATTTGAATTAGATGTATACTAGAAACCAAAATTTGTTGTTCCAGTAATATATATTAAGATTTTCTTTCCGGCTTGCAAGTGGGTACTCTTTGGTGTTTCCATAAACCTTGAAATCAAACTTTCTACAAACATTATATCAGGTTTTTTTGCAGTCAAGTACATGAGACTTCCAGCCAGTCTCTTATACATCGTTGGATAGACCTTTGACCCATCATCATCCTTACTGAATTTTGTGCCAGTTTCTATTGGAGTTATAGCTGGCTTACAGTTCAACATTCTGAATCTTTTCAAGACATCATTTGCACATTTAGAATGACATATAAAAATACCATCTTCAGATTGAATTACTTCAATATCAAGGAAATATTTCATCAGTCCTAAATCAGTGATGTAAAATTATGTTTTCATGGTTTTCTTGAACTCATCTATAGAAAGATATCCAGTAAATATCAAACCATCCACATATAAACAAACAAACAATGTTTTACCTTCTTGGTTTACCTTTGTATACAATGTTGGTTCATTTAGACTTCTGTTGAATCCTTCTCCATTCAAGTATTCATGAATTCTGTTGTACCAAACTCTAGGTGCCTGCTTCAATCCATACAATGCTTTCTTGAATCTGTAGACTTTTTCTTCTTGTCTATCAACCTCATATCCTGGAGGTTTTCTTACATAAACCTCTTTTCTAAAGAGCCATTAAAAAATGTGGACATTACATTCGTTTGATGTACATACCATTAAGTATGAGCAGCAATAGCTAATATCATCCTTACCGTATCAAGTCTGGATACAGGTGCAAATGTCTCATTATAATCAATTCCAGGTTGTTGACTAAACCCCTGAGCTACAAGCCTTTATTTATATTTTTCAACATCACCATCAACATTTAACTTGGTTTTGTAAATCCATTTGACACCAATACAATTTTTATCATCAAGAAAATCTACAAGATCCCAAGTATTGTTTCTTTCTATGGCATCAGTTTCTTCATCCATTGCTTTTATCCAAACATCATTTTTAACAGCTTCATCAAAATATGCAGTGTCACATGCTATAAATGAAAATTTTGAAACTTGATCTACTTCTTCATTTTGATCATACAATTCTCTTAAACTTCTACTCTTTTGACCTCTGACTCTGTTTCTTAATGATGCCAATGTGGGATTTGATTTATTGCTTACCTCTGATCCTATTCCTTTCCGTCCACCAACACTTGATGGTTCACCATGTTCATGAGTTCTGCGTGTTCTGGTAGGTGTCCTTGCTACTGGTGTATGTGGAGTCAATTGTCCTCCATGTGTTCCCTGTTCATCTTCTTCATCTTCTGTGTGAGGTGCTACAGCTTCCTCACCAACTAATTTATCAATGCTCCCATCCCATGCTTCTTCTTCTTTAAACACCACATCTCTGCTAATTACATACTTCTTGGTGATGGGATTATAGAGGCTATATGCTTTAGATTCTTCACTATATCTAATAAAAATACATTTCTAACTTCTGTCATCTAACTTTCTCCTCAACTCTTAAGGTACATGTGCATAAGCTACACAACCAAAAATTCTTAAATGAGATATGCTGCTACACTTAACAATCCAAGCTTGCTAAGGAACTCGATCCTTCACACTCTTCATGGGGATTCTGTTTAGGATGTACAATGAACAAGTAACAGTGACTCCCCAATATTGATTTGAAAGATGCTTCTCCTTCATCATTCTTCGAGCGATGTTCATAATGGTTCGATTCTTCTTTTCTGCTACACCATTTTTCTATGGACTGTAGCATGTAGTAAACCGCCTTTTAATTCCATAATGCTTACAAAAATCCATAAATTCATTTGACATATACTCACTGTCACATACCCCAATTTTGTAAAAATTATGTAATTTGTTTTATTTTATTTTCTGAGACATTATGTTAAACTTAATCCTAAGTAGGGATTGATGACTC